>BQKN01065160.1:575488-657699 GCA_022839385.1 Asparagus kiusianus
TCTCTCTCTCTCTCTCTCTCTCTCTCTCTCTCTCTCTCTCTCTCTCTCTCTCTCTCTCTCTCTTCAATAATTCAATCATACCCCCCTCTCTCTCTCTCTCTCTCTCTCTCTCTCTCTCTCTCTTCAATAATTCAATCATACCCCTCTCTCTCTCCATCACTTCTTCTTTAGATCATCACCACCACACACATCACCTCCTCCTCCTCAAAACCCACCGCCAACGTCCAGCGCGCCGCCGACCACGTCCGCTCGCTCCTCTTCCCCAGCCCGCCGCCTCCGCCAGCCAAGCCGCGCAGCCCCTCCACGCTGCTCCGCTCCACCCCCAGTCGAGCATCGTCGCTGCCCGTGCCTCAGTAACTGTGCCAGGCCGCCAAACCGCCAGCCTCGCCACCCCAGCCTGCCTCGCCGTCGCTCAGCCTATCAGGACGTGCTCCGTCGACCTCCTCCTGAACTCCAGCCCTTCACCACCGTGAGCTCCTCCTCCCTGACCCTGACGCAACCCACCGCTGCCCAGCCTCGTCCGCAGCCAGCCCCTACCCCCAGCCGCACCACCTCCGACCCCCTCCAGCCACCCTCACCGTCTCCAGCAGCTATCCGACCACCACAGTAGCCAACTTCGTCGCTGTCCCCACCTCCTCAGCTAGCTCCGATCGTCGACCCCTCTCCCCCGTGCTGTCGACCACCAGAGCCGAGCTCCTCCATCTCGCAGCGAGCTCCTCCATCTCCAGCCACTCGACAACCCCTCCCCATCGCCACCGAAGATCCAAACCATCGCGAGCTCCATCCCCGCTGCCCAAACCCATCTCCGACAGTCCCGTGTCCGCCCCTCCTCGCCATCGTGCTGCTGTCCGCTTTCCTCGCTGCCCCTCGTTAGAGTTCCTCGACATCGCGCACCACCGCGTTAGATCCGACCCGCGCCGTCAGCGTCGATTCGCGAAAAACCCCAGGCAAGATCCCTCTTGCTCAGATCTGAACTCTATACATGTTATAAATTATTTGTATAGTATATTTGTGACGTATTTATCTGCGTAAGTTGTTGCTAATGAATATTGATCTGAATAATTGATATGTGATAAATAGTGTTTTTGGAATAATTATAATAAGTTAAAAGAATGTAATTTGATAATGGATTTATTTTAGAGAATTTATAATATTTAAAAAGAATTTATTTTGAGAAAAGGAATTATTTTTAGAATAATAATTGATGAGAAATAATTTTAAAGAATCTATTCTGGAAAAGAGAATATTTCGGATTATTATAATGAGAAATAATTTTAAAAGAAATTATTTTGGAAAATGAATTATTTTCTGAATTACATAGTTGCTGTTCATGATTACATTTCATGTTTGTGAATAATTTTACTGTATACAACATGTCATGATGTGGTTACGCGAAATTAATGTTGTTAATATCACCTTGTTGTGTTTGAGAACCTTAGTAGTTCATGACTTAGTGGCATTGTGCGTCATGAACAAACCTAGTAACATGGGTTGGTGTGTTGACTGAGTTTAGGTGGTGAACCCGAGTTATAGTGTGGATTATGATTGTTGACTTAGGAAAGCGAGAAGAGTTGGGATGAGGAATTCTTGGTTCATGTGATCGGATGTGGATAGTTATATATTTTCCAGGCTCGCACCAGTGGATCATTTCACTCTGGGGTGGGTCTGAGGAACAGTGATATCGTGATTGTATATCGTGGATGTTGGTTATTTTTCATGCTCACACCAGTGGATCGTTTCACTCTGGGGTGGGTCTGAGGAACAGTGGTATCGTGGTTGTTGGTTATTTTCCAGGCTCGCACCAGTGGATCGTTTCACTCTGGGGTGGGTCTGAAGAACAGTGATATCATGGTTGTTGGTATTTTCCAGGCTCGCACCAGTGGATCGTTTCACTCTGGGATGGGTCTGAGGATCAGAGATATCCTTGCACGCAGAAGTGAGATTTGGACCAGTGGCCTGTTATAGGATGGCTAGTTACATGACACTGTTACATAGATGATTATGGATTCTTGTGAGTTGAGAACTAGTTGTATTTCTTTTCATACATAGATCGGGGTTAATATTTAATTATCTACAATTTGAAACATATGGTATATACATGAGGGTTTCCTTGTTTGGATTATTTCGCTCGACGTACTCCGTCTCTTGTTGTAGATTTTTAAGTATTAATTCTATCTATTGTATGACCTTGTTGCTTGGATAATTTTTGATCACTACTTACATGATCTTGTTACTTGGTTGATTTTTTGGATTCATCTGATTATTAGTATTCCAGTTGCATGCCTATATCGTTATTACTATCAGCACATGTTCTATTTCTATTTCTGTTAAACATTGACCACGCATATATTATCATTACCGTTATTGTATTTGTCTTCCTTGGGGGATCTTGCCGTGTGTATACACGCTGATGTACTCCTATTTTCTGGGTGTACATCAGATTTAGGAGACAGACAGCCTCAGTTCGGAATCGTACAGGAGCCAAATGATTCTCAGTAGGAGAGCCTTGCAAGTAGAGTAGAAGAACAAGCTGAAGCATAGTAGTTTTCTTCTGTACTAGCTGATGAACATTAAAACTCTTTTACCATACTTTTTTTTAGTTGATGATGGATTTAGTATTTTAACATTATTTTCTTTATGGACTATATATTCTTATTTTCTAGTTTGACTGTTTTGTAATAAGGGTATGTTGGACCCATATTTTATGTCTGGGATGATTATTGTTGATGATATGTCTTTACCTTATTCTGGGTTGTCATTATATTCTTGCTATGTGTGATCGGGGACCTGTGACTTTGTATTGTATTTATTTCTAGACGCTTAGCGTATTGGATTGAGAAGGAAAAAAATGATAGTGTATATTTCTTCTCAATCTAATACGTCATGGGCTTATTCACGTTCCGATTCCCGGGTATTTTAGGAAGCGGGGCGTGATAATTAGGAGGTAATAGATATTTGATTTCATTTATTGATGATTGTTCTAGGCTTGTATGGGTTGCAACCTGGTCACGTTTGAGTAAAGTCCTAGTAGTCTTCAACAGGTGGAAGAAGTATATAGAAACTAAGACAGACAAAAAGGTCAAAGTACTCCGTTATGATTTTGGTGGGAAGTACAAGAGGGATCCGTTTCTACGTTTGTGTCGCGCTCAAGGCATTTTGAGACACTTCAATGGAAAGGGAACATTGGGGCAACTAGATGAGGTGGCAAAGTTGATAAACTGTGCCTGGCTGGAGAATGTTCAGTGTTTGTTGTCAAGCAGTAGTTTGCAGAAGAGTTTTTGGGCTGAGGCTTTAACATATTTGTGTTATCTTATTAATAGGTTGTCGTCTGCTGCGATTGGAGGTAAAACTCCATTAGAAGTTTGGTCTGATAGAGCTGCTTCAGATTATCGGTTGCTTCGGATATTTGGATACCCAGTCTATTGTCACATCAAGTATGTAAAAATTGATCTGAGTGTAATGAAGTTTGTAGTTCTGAGCAGTAATGTCACTTTTGATGAGGCTTTGATGATGGATCCTATTAACTCTCAACAGGTGAAGAGTGTTGGATAGATCATAGATGTTTCACAGCTGGTGGAGAGTGATGATACTTCACGTTGGGTGGAGATTACTCCATGTTCTCCAGATTATTCTGTATCGTTTGTGATTCTAGCTAAGGTGACACATATTGAGGATCATATAGTTAATGTTGATACAGATTATGAGTTTGAGGATCAGGAACCAGAGGGTCAGGTTCAGGATCAGGATTCGAGTGCAGCATATGGACATAGTTCAGATTTGGCTATGGTTGTTGGCTCACCTCAGGTGGAGGTGTTTGGTAATAGTGCTTCTTCTATATATAGGGCTGAGGGGTTAAGCTCCAAGATAGAGTTGGTGAGGAGAGATGCAAGTTTGAAAGAGAGTTTATTTTTCTATTTTGAGACCATCAAGGGTGCTATCAGCTGCAGTTTTGTTAGTATTGATGGAGTTTACACTAATTGCTTGATTGACCCGTTTGTGTGTTGTAAGCTATTAGGTAGCTTGATTGGTGCAAGGGTGTATCCAAGGCCAAGATTTATCACGGATCGTTCATATTATGAGCACTTGGGTGCATGGTCTTGGAAGAAGACACTTGGTGATGATCATGAAGTTAGTGAAGGATTGAGAATTCTTCAAGTTGATTGAGGTCGTTTATAGCCATATGGGTGAACTACGTGAGGCTTCATTCTTTGGGCAAGAGGATACATAGGCAGACATTTTTGATGCCGCCAGTTTGATGAGTTGATACCAACATGGTGGAGATTGTTTGAGTTCTCATTTGGATTCCCGACTTGTTGTGGATTGAGTCTGTTATCATGGATTGATTTTACTTCATACTGGACACAAAAAGTAGGATGTTTGGTTGGTATTAGTGCTGGCTCAGTTTTGAGAAAACTTCGCCGATGTGGAGATTTGTAAAAAACGGTGAAAGAGAATAGGAAAACGAATCAGAGACAATTTTTGGTGCAGGCGGGTCGACCGTGGGCTTAGGCCGATCGGCCAAAAACATGCACACTACAGGCTCAGAAATCAGCCCCTCTGGCCTATCGACCGCAAGGAGAAGACCGGTCGACCGAACCCTGTTTGTTTTACATGGTTAAATTTTGACCTTCTGGCCGGTCGACCGGATGCTCATGCCCGGTCGACCGAATCACATATTTGGGCCCTGTTTTAATTTTCTGATTGGTTTGGGTTTCTGTTTTGATATAAATAGGAACACATTTTCTTAGGGTTTTAGGGGGAGAATTTGAGCAGACATTGAGAGGGTTTTTGAGCACTTTTGAGGGAGAATTGGTGAGAGATTTGAGAGCTTTGTTTGAGGGTTTTATTTGTGAGATTGTAAACCCTAGTTGGATTATATTTCTCTCTATTAGTAAAATCTCCCCCTCCCGCCCCCTCCCTCACACCCCCCCCCCACCTCCTTGCCCCGTGAACGTAGGCACATTGCTGAACCACGTAAATTCGTTGTCTTGCTGTTTAGTACTTGAGTTTTGGTTATTTTGATTACTTTCTTCTCGTTCGTTGGTTTGTGATTCGTCCGCTACGCACAACAATAACCCCGCTCAATTTTTCTCACTTAAACCCCTACACTAACATCAACGGTCAAAATGACCATACTACCCTGTTTCCTTCTCTAACACTTTTGGGTTAAAATACCTCCTGTTATACTTCCACCATATTCTTCTTCCTCCAACACCATTGTTAGGTGTAGTTCTGAACTCCTTTCCTTTTCTTTTTTGAAAGTTTTAACTGTCGGAGATTCAAAACAATCAATCGAACCCTTGCCCTTCCGGACCTTATGTTGAAAATAGGAAAGTAGGAATAATACCACAAATAAAGATCTAACCTTGCAAAAATAGTAAAGAAGACGAACACACAGATTTAACGAGGTTCGACAACGTGCCTACGTCCTTAGGAGCCACACCACACAATCTCTTTATTAATTAAAGAAGAATTACAAGCTCTCAAACTAGGGTTTAATCTCTCTGAGATTCTCTCTCTTCTTGTAGTAAAAAAACTCTCTTTTTTCGTGTTATTACAACCCTAAAAATGTTTAAGGTATATATAGAGTCCTGGGAAAAACAGAATCCAAAACGGTTTAGAAAACTGTTTGACTATGTCACGATCGACAGCGGCGGTCGACCGCGCAGGTCTCGCGATCGACCATGGTGGTCGACCGTGCCAAACGACAGAAACTCCTAGATTTTCAGAGAGTTGAGTGGTCGACGGCCGCGATCGATCGAACCAAAAACCTGAGACTAAAAATCCTACAGGGTTGGCGTGGCTACGGTCGACCGCCTTCAGTTTCAGCTCCTCCCAACTCTTGTGCATGTTCACGGTCGACCGCTACGGTCGACCGTGGATCTGTCTTCTTGTTTTCTCGTCGTTTTGATTCTAGCTTTTGTCTCGACTTTGGGTCTACACCTTAGATTAACAATCTTCCACTTGGAGACCAAAGTGCCTGCAGTGAGTTCACCCGAACTCTCCCCTTCTTCGCATGTATCTTCTTCCCCCGAAAAAAATTCTTTCTTCAATCAACAATATCACGACGATCGTATCAATCCTCGTAGTATGGCTCCGCCTTCGTCTTCTACTCGTGAAGGCCAACTGAAGTTGCGCCCAACTCCAGTTTCTCAATGGTGACTGTCTTCATCAACATGTCCGCCGGATTTTGACTCCCCAAAATCTTCATTAAATGCAACTTTTCGTCTTCAACTAGCGAGCATATAAAATTGTAATTGATGTCGATGTGCTTCATTCTGGCATGATATACTGGATTCTTGGCAAGATGTATAGCGCTCTGGCTATCACAATAGAGAACTCCTCTCCCTTGCTTCAGATCCAACTCTTCTAAGAACCCGTTCAACCAGATCATCTCCTTGCTAGCTTCAGTCACCGTGACATACTCAGCCTCGGTTGTAGACAAAGTCACAATCTTCTGCAGACGTGAGACCCAGCTCACTGCTGTCAACGCTAAGGTATAAATATACCATGTGGTGCTTCACCTCGTATCATGATCATCGACGAAGTCCGCATCCACGTATCCCTGTAGTACCAACTCCTTCCTCCTGAAACATAATGGCTTGTTCGTTGTCCCTCTCAAGTACCACATTAACCACTTCACAGCCTCCCAATACTGCTTCCCTGGATTGCTTGAAATCTACTCACAACTCCCACTGCATGGGCGATGTCCGGCCTCGTGCAAACCATCGTGTTCATGAGACTCCCAATGGCCGAAGAATATGGCACCCTGCTCATATACTCTCTATCTGCATCTGTCTTAGGCGATTGCTCCTCAAATAGATTGAACTGACTTCCAAGGGGTGTGCTAACAACTTTAGCATTCTGCATGTTGAACCTCTGAAGTACCTTCTTAATGTATTTAGCTTGGCTCAATCTCAATGTCCCTTCAGCTTCATTCCTATTGATTCGCATACCTAGAATCTGCTTCGCTGCACCCAGATTCTTCATTGTAAATTCCTTTGCTAGCTGCTTCTTTAAACTGTTTATCTCCTCCAAACACGATCCTGCTACCAACATGTCATCAATATACAATAATAAAATAATAAAGTTAGACTCGAACCTTTTGAAATAACAGCAATGATCCGAATTACATCTTCTGTAGCCATTGTTCTGCATGAAGTTATCAAACTTCTTATACCACTGTCTCGGAGCTTGTTTCAAACCATATAAGCTCTTCTTGAGCTTGCACACCATCTCTTCCTTTCCTTCTTCAATGAAACAAGCAGGCTGCTTCATGTAGATTTTTCATCCAAGTCACCATGAAGAAAGACAGTCTTCACATCTAACTGCTCAAGAAAGAGGCCTTCTATAGCCACCAAACTCAACACCACTCTGATGGTTATGAGTTTCACAACAGGGGAAAATATCTCCGTGTAGTTCACTCCTTTCTGCTGTTGAAACCCCTTTACTACTAATCTGGTCTTGAATCTCTTGCTTTCATCACTCTCTTGCTTGACCCGGAAGACCCATTTGTTATGTAAGGTCTTCTTCTGTGCAGGTAACTGGGCTAACTCCCAGGTCTCATTAGTGAGTAGAGAATCCATCTCCTCTTGCATCGCATGCTCCCACTACTGAGATTCACTCACTTGCATTGCCTCTTCATAGCACTCCGGATCACCGCTATTTGTCAACAATAAATAGTCAAGAGATGAAAGATATTTGGGATTTAGTTTGGGTACCCTGGATGACCTCCTAAGCTCCACGCCCTGGGTAGTTTCTTCTGTACCTAGAGCCTCCTCCGTTCTGTGGTCAGAACAAACATCATCTCCCCTTTCTGGAAGTTCCTCTATATCCATGTACTCAGATCCATCTGTATTTGAAATGCTGCTCCCACTGCTTTGGTTATCCTTGGCATCTTCTTTGTTCTTGTACATCGCATCCTCATTGAATATCACATCCCTATTTCTGATGATTTTCCTGTTCTTCTCATCCCAAAGGCGATACCCGAACTCATCAATACCGTATCCAATGAATGTGCACTTCTGTGACTTAGCTTCTAGCTTGTCCCTAACATGGTCACTGATTTGAACATAATCCACGCAACCAAATACCCGCAAATATGAGAGATTTATCTTCTTACCACTCCAAACCTCCTCTGGAATCCTAAAATCCAATGGAACTATGGCCCGTGATTAATAAGGTAAGCTGCTGTATGCACCACATCCGCCCAAAATGTCTTAGGCAGACCTGCATGTAATCGTATGCTCCTGGCACGCTCTGTCAAGGTCCTGTTCATCCTCTCCACAATGCTATTCTGTTGCGGCATCCCTGGAGTAGTCCTCTCTAAGCGAATACCATTCGTAGCACAGAACCTCTTGAACTCCTCCTCTCGTATTCCCCACCATTGTCTGATCTCAAACACTTCACCTTTAGATCTGTCTTATTCTCCACCATGGCCTTCCACTTCTTGAAGATTACAAACACATTTGACTTGTGCTTCATGAAGTAGATCCACACCTTTCTCGAGTGAACGTCGATGAAGGTGACATAATATCTCGAACCGTCAAAAGAAGACACACTGGGTAGACCCCATACATCTGTATGAATCAACTCTAGCTTCTGAGCCTTAGGCGGCCTTCCACCCTTCTGAAAACTAACCCTCTTCTGCTTCCCAAAATGTAGTCTTCACAAACACCGACCTCCACGGCGTCGATCACGGTTAGCTTTCCTTATGAATGTAAAATCTTCATCTCCTTTTCGCTCATGTGCCCTAGCCTGTTGTGCCACAGATCTGAACTCTCTTTGCTAGCTGCAATTGTGAGGGTGTCACTCGCATGTAAGGTGAGGTAGAGAGTTCCTAACTTGTTGCCTCGAGCAACTATCATCGTACCGTTGGAGATTCTTCACGAATCCCCTGTGAATGTCGAAACATAACCTTCTGCTCCAAGTTGTCCCACCGAAATAAGATTCCTCATTAGTTTCGGTACGTGTCTCATGTTCTTTAAGGTCCACTTAGAGCCCTTCATCTGAATCTGCACTTCACCCTTTCCAACAATATTACAGGGCTCGTTATTCCCCAAATATACTTTTCCAAAGTTCCCTGCTACATAATTCTGAAAGAGCTTTCTGTTAGCAGTGGCGTGGAAAAAGGCTCCTGAATCGATGACCCAAGAATCTGAATCGATGTCCATTGTAAGAATCAATGCATCCTGCACGATATAAGTCTCCTGCTCACCCGCATTCTTCTTTGAACTTTTGCAGACTGAAGACATATGGCCCTCCTGACCGTAGTTCCAACATTTTCCTTTGATAGGCCTAACCTTCAAGTTCGACCTCTTCTTTACTGATTTTGACTGATACCTATTCTGGTTTCCTTTCTTCTAGCTTCTGCCTCTCTGCACAAAACTTAGAGCTGAACCTGAACCTTCTGATTCGGACGATTTTCTTCTAACCTTCTGAATCATGCTAACCACCTCACTCAACTTTAACTTCTCCTTCCCCGCTGAATTGCTGATTACCGTCACACAACCTGCCCAACTATCCGGCAACTGCAATAATAACAATAGGGCCTACACTTTGTCATCAAACGTGATGTCCATGGAGATAAACTGATCAACAATCATGTTGAACACGCTGAGATACATCGTGAAGGACCGTCCTTCTGCCATCTTGAGGTTGAAAAGAGTTTTGACTAGATGCACATTGTTTGCTATCGACGGTTGCTCGTACATCTTCGCGAGCACTTCCATAAGCCCCACCGTCGTCTTCTCCTTCAGAATATTGTGGGCTACTGATTTGGCGAGCGACAATCGGATTTGTCCTAGAGCATTCCTATCTAGTATCTCCCAATCACCATCTGACTCCTCCTTCTTTCCCTTTTCTTTACCAATCAAAGGGCGATACAAGTCCTTCTGGTACAGATAGTACTTTATCTGCGACTTCCAGTAGGCGAAGTCTGAACCGTCAAACTTCTCGATCTTTGATTTGTTTTCCTCTGCCATGACTTTCACACAAATTGCTGAACGAAGCTCTGATACCAGTTGTTGGGGATTCGAAATAATCAATCGAACCCTTGCCCTTCCGGACCTTGTGTTGAAAGTAGGAAAGTAGGAATAATACCATAAATAAAGATCTAACCTTGCAAAAATAGTAAAGGAGACGAACACGCAGATTTAACGAGGTTCAGCAACGTGCCTACGTCCTCGGGAGCCCACACCACACAATCACTTTATTAATTGAAGAAGAATTACAAGCTCTCAAACTAGGGTTTAATCTCTCTGAGATTCTCTCTCTTCCTGCAGTCAAAAAACTCTATTTTTTCGTGTTGTTACAACCCTAAAAACGTTTAAGGTATATATAGAGTCCTGGGGAAAACATAATCCAAAACAGTTTAGGAAACTGTTTGACTACGTCACGGTCGACCGCGCAGGTCTCGCGGTCAACAGCGGCGGTTGACCGTGCCAAACGACAGAAACTCCCATATTTCCAGAGAGTTGAGCGGTCAACCGCCGCGGTCGACCGAACCAAAAACCCGAGACCAAAAATCCTACAGGGTTGGCGCGGTCGACCGCCTTCAGCTTCAGCTCCTCCCAACTCTTGTGCATGTTCGCGGTCGATCGCCGCGGTCGACCGTGGATCTGTCTGCTTGTTTTCTCGTCGTTTTGATCTTGACTTTGGGTCTACACCTTAGGCTAACATTAACTTCTTACGTTTCGTACTTATTTATGTTTCTATTGTTTAAGAAAAATAGAAGTTAAGTATTTTTTAAAGATGTTTCCCATCAAAATCCATTGGATTGATGACTAATAATTGTGGTTTTTTTGCATGGAAATTTGAGGCAGAAGAAAAAGAGAATGAAGAAGAAAATATGTGAATATGTTTTTCTTGTTCTTTATCTTTGGGTTTTTTTATTATTTTATTTTATTCTTGTAAGTTGTTGTTCCAAGAAACGCCCCTCATATTTAGCTTTTGTTTTTCAACTAAGGGTGTTTTAATCAATTCATATTTTAAATTCATTATGTTAAGAGGATTTATTTGAAAATTGTAAAGATAATTTGGGTTTTATGTGATCCCTCGTAGTTGATGGGAGGGGTTAAGTCAAATTTTAAAAATCTAGGGGTGGTTATCTACAATAGCACCAAACTTGAGGGGGGCTTTTGAGACAAAACCTATAGTTAGAGGGGTTTTCTAAGTTTAACCCTTATAATAACTTAATAGATTTGGGCTTTTACGTCAAAAACTTGAAGATTTGATGATCTAAATACAGAGTTAAACAAAGATTTGGGAGTCACGAAATGACAAGGATTCTTAAGGGACTGTTCGGTTCCGGTTTTTGGAAGGGGAAAGAAGGGGGAAAGCTACCAAAAAGCTGGCATTTTTTATAGCTTTCCTCCCTTTTACCGATCCAAAAAACCGATCCAAACAGCCCCTAATTCTATAAAATTTCATCTTTCGCCATCCTTTATTTTAAACATTAACCAATTGGCCCTCCACATCATTTTGAGAAGAAAATTTACATCATTTTGAGAAGAAAATTTTTCACCTTCTCCAAAATACATTAATTCGGACTATGACAAAAGGGCTACAAGATGGAAATCCTCCATTTACTTTAAAAATAGGAGGGGGGTACACTCAATCTCATTTGCCTAATAATATCTTACAAAAAAGCAAACGCAATTGAGACCAATCAAGCCAATTACAATGCAATACGTGTCCATCTTAGACATTGCTGTCGTCAGCTACAGCGCCATTAGCAACAGCTCCTGGCTTGTACGTGTGAAGCAAGAAGCTACACGCGCCTACGGCCTCTGCTACAGTGAGGAATATCCACTCTTGGCCGATTTTCTCGAGCGCTTTTGATTTGTCGAGCTTCTTCATCACCTCGCTTCCGGGGTTAGCCAACACAAGCTGATTATGGAAAATCAAATTAGGTAATTAGACGGTAAGTACAAATTAAGCCTCAGCAAATATTTGGATACAGTCATATTTATAAGGATTTGGATCCTCTCTACTACAAAAAAATAGTGGAAAGACCACTACTTTTATTCTCAATCGTTGATTACTTAGTAGGCGGTCATGATACGATCTAAATCTAACACTCATCATAGCGCCGTGTATTGCACTCATTCCTATTCATAAGGGTTTATTATAAAGCTGCTATCCTATCTGAAATCAAAGTTGAGTTAGATCTTTGTATGTGCATTATGTACGTTCCGTACGTTCAACGCCTACAAGAGATCAGCATGTTTATGGCAAAATATCCATATTAAGTGGTCTCTCTATAACAAATTGACATCACGTGACACTCATACAACGATCAATGAAGGAATCTTTAGCGCCAATGAAAAATCTAGAGTGTGGCTAGCTCACCATAATACAGGGAGTGCATCAGCCATTTAATGAACAATGGATGACAGTTTTTTGAATGTAGGTGGATGCATGTTTATGATTTTCTACTGTTAAATAAGGGGAGGATCAAAGTTTTTTTTTTAAATACCTGGAGGCCCCTTCTCTCAACACTCTTCTTCAATTCCTCAAGCATGCTAATGCCACTAGTGTCAATGCTAGATACAGCTGCAACATAAAAGAGAAGGGTGAAGTTTAGTAAATCCTATACGCCCTCACATGTGATTGACACACCCACACGTGCGAAATCCTTGCTTACCGCCCATGTCTAAGATCACGTACTGTAAGCTACTTGTGTCTCCCTTAGCTCTCAACCTACATTCCTCATCATCGATCCACCGCGATATCCTGAGCATAAACATGATATATATTAGCATTCAATAACAAAACAACATGCACAAACATGCACGGTACATGTTCGATTCTGTAGCGCACCTCTCTCTCAAGTAGCTAGCATTGGTGAAATATATCGGAGCATCAATTTGTAGTATGAGCACACCGGGTACACTCTGCGTTGCTGGGTACTGATCAACCCTCCGATATATTGCAGAGTTCGGTATGTTCCCTAGAACAGAAGTCCTAGGCCTCGCGACGAACAACAAGACTCTAAATAGCGAGATCACGACCTAGAAATTTAGATGAATTTTTGAAACAATTAGCAAAATGTTAAAGATAATTCAAAAGAAGGGTATTACTGCAAGTAGTATCTCTGCTCTGAACTTACTACACCAGCTAGTTTTGTTGTTGCAGATAGACCCCCCTGTGTGAATTTTTTTAAAAACTATTTCACCCTTAGAGAAAGAGCTAATTAATTTCACTCAGAGGTCTGTTTGCAACGATAAAACTAGATGCGTGTAAGTTCAGATTAAACGGCAATACTGCAAGCGTTCTACCCACAGTTAACCCCCCAAAAAAGAAAGTGCCTTGAAATGCAAAAGTACCGCAAGGACAAGGCCAATCTCAACACTTCCAAAGACAACACCAACATAGGCACCAATGCACACGCAAAAATCGATTTTGTCAACGTGCCATAAATGTATTGCGGCCTCATAGTCGATAAGACTGAGCATCGCAGAGATGATGATGGAGGCAAGAACGACGAGAGGAGTATAGTGAAAGAGAGGAGTCAAGAACAGTAATGTGATCATCATTGCTGCCGACAATACTACATTCGACATTGCAGTCTTGCATCCTGCATTGTAGTTTACTGCGGTTCTTGAGAACGGACCTGATCAGGATCAAAATTTTCAGTAAGTATGAGCTAGAATAACTAGAGCCTTTTAAAATTGGCTACCATATTGATAGTATTCAAGATGTTGATATTATATATCCCAATTCAAAATATGGAACTTCAAAACTTGGAAGTATGCATTCCTAGACGTGATGTGGACTGGCTTGAAATAAAATTTGCACATGATTTCGATGTGTTCTTTGAACATGAACCAGGTAAAATATTATTGGAGGTCATGAAAATTTTGAAAAAGTTGATATGGACAACATAAGATGCATGGTTAAAATATGTTAATTAACTTCAGAATTAAATACACCATAGATTTCGTTACAATACTTATAAATTTGAGAAGGAAATATACCAGTAGTCAAGTAGCATGATGTTATTGATCCAGCCATGTTCATCATCCCGAATGCGATCATCTCTTTGTTGCCATCAATGTGATAGTTCTTGAACATGGCGAAGCTCCTTCCCACCGCAATTCCTTCCTGCAAGCAGCCCAAACGAACAGCAATTTGATCGTAAGAAGTCCGTCGGAGTATTACTAATTAGATCAATTTTTAAGGACAAAAAATAAAATTTAAATTTATAAGAGTACATACAGCGAGAGCAATTATGCCGGTAATGATGCCGGTTTTCATAGCAAGCATCATGTACGGAGGAGACAGTATCAGACTTGTTAGTGATGGTGGATTAAGCCCTTTCTTTAGGTACCCTATCTGCAACGGGGAAAATATACATTTATGGGTATGATATATGATTTTCTTTAACGATAAAAGCCCAGAACATGGTTAATGGGCCAGCCCAGTCTTCTCACGGCGTGGCCCATTGTAATGTAGGAACGTAAAAATTTTTTACCGACGACTGAAATTTGTGGAGTTTTATTTTGAGAACTAACCACTTCGACACCGTGATTTTGGGCGTGGGTGAGATAAACTAAAATGCTTCCGAGGATCACCGCCGTCAACGGAGCTGCCACGGACACCCAGAAGTATTTGGGCCTCCTCTTGCTCTGTGACATTCAAACGCAGTAAGAATAATGGTGAGCAATTATCTACTGATGACCAGTCTACTGTGCTGTATTAATGATGCAAAAAAATATATATATATATTTTGGTACACCCCACGTCCTAATATGCCGGCCTTTTAGAGATTCCGAAAGGATGCAAGAGACGGGGTCAACTAAGCCCGTGGGATTCTAATGGGCCCACGATAAAGCTGATGATTTTACCCTTTGGGTCTCTTGTCCATTTTTGGAGGCTAGCGGTTGGTTGGGCATCCCAAAGGGTCACGGGCTCTTAATCTAAGACGTGACTATTGGGCCCCCACTGCATAAACGAACTGAGAAAGAAGGCCTATAAAAGAACGAGCAGACCGCCCAAAATCTAAATGGGTGCATGTGGTTAGCGTTGTTTGTGCCAAACCATGGCCCGCATAAAACTGGCATTTTTTTTTTTTTTTTGTCCAATCAAGAGATAAGACATGATCCAAACACGCCACAAAGTTGCCCATATGAAAAAAGAAGGAAAAAGCAAAGTGCATTTTGGTACCATATCATTACCAAGTATTTTAAGAAATATTATAAGAGATGACTCATTTTATTAATTGAGTTTTAAAAATAGACAAGTATATAAGACATATTTTGTTAGTGACATCGATGTAGTTAGATCTCATGACAGTTCATTTTGTTAAATAAAGATAGCAACATTTATCAAGTATTATATCTTGGGTGAAAATCCTTAGACTTTCCTAATATAATCTTGCTTCCCCACAAGCATGAAAGTTCTATTTTTTTTTAATAAAAAAAATCAATTAGATATTCCATCCTTATATGCTCAAAACTTGTGAGAAGCTTACTTGTCAATACTAATCATCTTTTCAAAGTTTAAGACATCAGTAAATATAGGAGGAAAAACTATTCATTAGATTAAGAAATGAGCAACATTTGGATAATGAATAAGATCCATGGACAGCAATAAAAGTTCAGCTCAAAAAGAAGATTGTCTGAATTTTTTTTCTCATTAATTTGATGAGGAAATTTTCAAAACAACCCCAAAAAGATTTTTATTTTTCAAAATCGACCCACTTTTTTTTATTTTTCAAAATCAACCCACTTTTTGCCATGTGGGCTTAATGAAGTTCCTAAACAGTCGGGTTGCCAACCCCGACTGTTTAGGACATGAAAATTTTGGGTTTAAGGGTTCTAACTGGGGTTTAACACCCACCCAAAACCCCGACTGTTTAGGAACTTCATTAAGCCCACGTGACAAAAAGTGAGTCGATTTTGATAAATAAAAATCTTTTTGGGGCTGTTTTGAAAATTTATTCTTAATTTGATTCTAAGGTGTTCACATGATGCGCTATACCCCTGTTGCTTAAAATGATAAAATCAAGCATGGATAAATGTTGTCATCTAGCATCTTTTTGTGGCCATGGACCCCCCCAAATTCAATAGTAATAGAGTACATAAATGGTATATCAAAAATATAAGACGTAGATGTTAAGTTGTGGGTAGCATTAGTTTATAAGGAATTTTTGTATGGTGCACATATCTAAAGATTGAAGATCTTGCAAAATGACTTTTTTTCCTTTTTTTTTTTTTTTTGAAAATTTAGATATGGTTATTTCAACAAGGAAAGGGAACATTACTTACAAAGTAGCGGGTGCTAAGGAGGAATAAAAGGAAGCAAAATCCAAGCACCACACTCTCCCATCTCCACTGCAATAATGAGAATCAAACAAAATGGTGAATAAAATATAAAATAATCAATAAAGTAAGCGTAATGGCTTAGCACCATAAATAAATGATGGGTTGCAACTTATAGGGAAAAAGAAATTCCAAATGAACCCGTTTGGTTCTTAACTAAAGTCCAAGTTGAAGTTTGGCTCTATCTCCAAGCAAAAGTAAATTGGGGGCATAAAAGCTATATATATTAATTACCAGCGGATTTATGCAAAGCAATTGTGATCACATAATTCCACATGTTACATCATTTAATTGCTTGGTATGTTCACTATCTTAAAGATTACTCTTGCAAAATTTGCTAAATACGAGTTTTAGGGGTGGGGATGTGAGTACACCAACTAATAGGAGCCAATTAGATTTTGATACATTTGCCTTTTGGTGTCTTAATATGTAAGGTCGATAAATGTATAATTTAACAAGAATAAAATCCCATGATAGTCATGGATGTGAATTTATGATGAAAAGGGGCTTTGTTTAAATAAAATAAAATAAAAAATAAAAGTGAAAGCTAGATTCTTGCAAATCCAGACTCCGTTTGACAACCTAGCTAGGCAAAAATAGGCCTGCTTTGTTTTATTTCTTACCCATGTGAGGATTGGTCCTAGGTAAAAGTTGGACCAATTCTAGCTTGGTTAAGAGGCTAAAAATTTACTAAAATAAGTTAGGCTTATTCGGGTCTAACTTTTACCAAACAGAAGAAAGTATTCAAACTAGACCAGGTTTAAACCCGGTCTGGTTTTAGTGGTTTACCAAATAGGCTCTTATATTCCACTTAAATGGCTAGAATAATGCTATATTAATGAATAATACTAGCTCGACACGGATCTATGAAAAAACATGGTTAAGTTTGTGACCACGAAAAAATTAGGAAGAAGATTCTTTATTTTCTCTCCTTTTTTATTTATTTATTTGTTCTTCATGCCATATCCTCAAGATCCGCTAACCCTGAATCCTCATGATGTTTTATGGCCTGTGCAAAACAGTCTGTAATACTTGGACTTGGGAGTTATTAAATTCCAAATTGAGGGTTTTCATTAATTATGCCACCGCTAATATTAAAATTAAGAACGGGTGAATTTGAACCTGATGAGTTTGAGCGAAGACAGACTCCATGACGGACACAAGATCAGTTGCCGTGGTGAAATGTTGGAGGCCAAGAATCCCTTTGAGTTGTTGAAGACAAACCACTGTGGCCGCTCCTCCCATAAATCCCACTATTGTTGCATGTGACAGGAAGTCCACTATGAATCCCAATCTGCGATCATTATCAACAAACAGTTGAGAAGAAAAATGTCTAAAAAAATAATCTAAAGGATTAATTGCACATGCACTCCATACGAAAATGTAGGATACATTCGATTGTATATTTAAACTATTTTATTAGCAATTATACTTTTTTAGATTACATATCTTTAGTAGTAGTATTAACTCTATTCTGTCGTTAATATTACGAGGAAACGAGAACACAAATAATATGATCTTTACCTTAAATTAACTATATATTTATGCTTTAGGAGTGCGAACTTCGTAAATGTTTATTAATAAATACAAACAGATTTAGTTATGAAGTACTGTGTATGTGATGAAACCTAACATTAACATTATTAGGGACCCAACATGACGTTACTGATCATGTTGATCATACTTCCCTCGGAAACTGGAAACAGCAACTATATTATTTGAGTCCACATCTAACATCCCACAAATTATTAATTTTTATAAAAATGCAACACAAAAAGTTGAGCCTAGCTATTTTCGTTATATCACATAATTTGGTAGGGCACGTCCTCCATGCATGTATTTTAATTTGGTCAAATCAAATTAATTAATACATCAAGTACATAGTCCGTGATATATAACAGAGGGGATAATGATAAGCACGCTAATAATTTCGTACTATAAATAACTTCCAAAAATGTTGACACACGGAATGTGCTCGTGACAAAAATACACATGCTTCTATCTAGTTATATATGCTTTCAAAACAGTATGAAATTAATAGTATAATTAGCATTATTTTAACAAAAGTAGATAAATCCTGTAAATTCGATATATTATATGGGAGTTAATTGAAGATACAGTACCCTCTTACTATAGATGGTTTACCAACTTGTCCATCATTTCTTATTATCACTTAATCTCATGATTCTCTAACGTTAAATGAAGTTCTCTCTCTCTGCTTTCTGTGCCTGTAATATTAGGATGCATGTATAATATGTACAAGACAATAAAGACGAAATTAGAATTAAGAGATCATTTTGCAACACGTTGACGTCATGTAAGTTATACTCGAAAAAATAACTAACTATATTTATTTCGACAATATCTAATAACCAATGTAAAATATAAATAGCAATCAAAGACATCATTTTCATCGCTACAATCTCTAAAATTTCAACTATTAAAACAAAAATTTTTAAAAAAATATGTAAGTAAAAGGTACCGTAATACACCCAAAGCGAACTGAAAAACTCCGGCGAAGAAAGTGGCGGTAAAAGCCAGGTGTAAGTAAACCATTGGCTCTTGCAACACCGAAACCTCTTTTCCGAGCATCGACGCCAATAGGAGCGACGGAACAGCCACCGTGCCCACCGCTAGATCCTTCGAGCTCCCCATCATAGCGTACACCAGCGGCGGCACGAAGCTTGAATCTGCATTCAACATGTGAAGTCCATGTTAGTCATATCGTCCCTGCAGTACAACTTACCACACGATTTTCGGCCCCATTTCTTGGAATTCTTTTTTTCGTTTCCGCAATTAACAACTGAAAGTGAGGCGCATCGTATTTTTTTTTTTTTATCCTAACATGACCTTCCAAAAAAATACAAAATGGTTAGATACATTTATCTTGACTAATGGATGAGTCCTAATATTATTAATTTCTCTCTTAACAACTCACTCAACAAAATGAGTAGTTATCAATTCATAATCATTTTCCTTAATAATATTAAAACCCAACTTTTCGAGTCACGTTACTTCCTATTATATCCAGCAATTAATATAGGATTTGCATCCTCTTCACTATAAAAAAGTAGCGGAGAGACCACTACTTTTAATCTCAATCGTTGATTACTTAGTAGACGGTTATGATACAATCTGAATCTAACACTCACCATACCCCCGTGTATTGCGCTCATTCCTAATTTGCACTCAAAGAAAATATCACAATCACCACCTAGATAATCAATAGTTGTGATTATGTAGTGGTCGCTCCACTACCTTTTAGATAGCGAAGAGGGTCCGAATCCATTAATATATCCTTAAACGAGAACTTACACAGGCCAAGAATAGGAGGCAGATTAGCAAGCTTAGCATAGCTAATGCCCTGCGGGATCGCCAAACTAGCTATCGTGATCCCGGCGACCAGATCGGACTTGAACAGGCTGAAAGTATAAGATGGGGCCCATTGGAGTATAGGTAGGATGTACTGCAGGAACAATATAAACCTCCTCGACGCACTCTCTCCCTTGAACTGCCTCAGTGGGTCATCAGGGAAGAAGGTCTCCTTCAAGTTGGCGCGAAAGGTCTCGAGGAAAGGGCGGGAAGGAGGGACCGGTACCCGGTGGGCGCATTCGAGGCCTGCCGCGGGGTATAAAATGTCTTTGTTGCCCATCAGAACTTAATTATAGGTCCAAATTTGATTGAATATGGAGGTAATGAGGGTTGGGGGAGGGGGGGGGGGGGGGTTGTGGAGCACAACTAGTGAGAGAGAGAATTAAATAAGATGGTTAATGTGAGCAGAGAGCGAGGGGATGGGAGTTTGAGATGAGAGGAGGGAAACGAGAAGCTACTTATATAGGAGGATATCCGTGTTAAATTGTTCCTCAGGGGGTCTGTAACGTATCCTGTTTCTCCGGCAGCGGTAGTGCTGTGTAGGCCCCGGGGCCTTTAGGTGGCAGCAGTGTTATATGGTACTAGAAGCTTCGCCAGGTTAGCCCTTGGTACAGTGTGGTGGGCGGTAGACACGGCGATCTCTCATTTTTGTACAAATCTAATGGTATCTCAATATTCCTAATCGTAATTAATTTGGGTGTAACTTCATACAACCATAGGTCGGTTTTTTTTTCCTCTTTCTCTTTCTTTTTTGGCAGGTATGAACATGTGTAATTATAGTGACAATTGTGCTATTTCAATACTATAATTTCAGAAATTGCAATTACAATTGCAATTACAACTATTCTTTGTGAGGTATCAATTTCCTTTTACAAATGTACCCATTTATTAGATGGGGTTAATTGAGAAGAGACTCTCTGTAGTATATATCACCCGATTGCAAAGAGACTCATTCTAGTTATATTTGTTGTGAATAGACAGTTAGATAGCAGGTTCATAATATGTTTCCTAATTTGTTTTGGTAACAAGTTATTGGGATTCCTAATCTGTTTTGGTAACATGATTCCAAATCTGTTTTGGTAACAGGTTATTAGGATTCCTAATCTGTTTTGTTTTTTATTTTAGAATTCCTAGTATGTTTATGATTTTAGGATTTCTATATATATGAAACAATTGGAAGAGAGAATTGAGAAGAAAATTGGGGATATTTGGAGCACAGAAAAGAGGTATTTTCTAAGTTATTGGTTAGGGTTTTGATTGGAGAGAATTAGAGATTTGTTGGTGAGATTAATTGGTGAGTTTGAGTGATTTGTAATCTCAGTTTGTACTCTTGTTCTCTATTAGTAAAAAAACCATATCCCCTTCTTGCCCCGTGGACGTAGGCAACTTGCCGAACCACGTTAAAATGGTTCATTTGTGTTTGTGGCATTGATTTGGTTCATTTGGCCTTCTCTCGACGTTCGTTTGATTTGATTTCTCGAGCACTTTGGTTTGGTTATTTGGCTTCCGCAGCACACAACAAGTGGTATCAGAGCTCGGGCTACGTTTGGGCTATTTGGATGAGTAGGTCATTTTGGAGGCTCGCCTAGGGCTTCGTTTGGTGATAAAGGTAGGATCTTTTTGGTAAAGACTCTATCTTTTTTAGTTTTGGATCTATTCTTTATTTGTTCTGTATTTGTTTTGGTGCTTTGAGAAAGATGGTCGGGAAAGAAGGAGTTGTGGAGGGTACTTCCGGTATAAAGACCGTCCAAAGTTTGAATATTCACTCTATGAAGATAGATATGGAGAAGTTTAATGGCACAAATAATTTTGGTCTTTAGAGATGTGAAGTCTTGGATGCACTCAATGCGCAAAATTTAGAAGATATTTTGGAGTTGGACGGGAAATCGGACGACATTGAGGAGAAGGTTTGGAAAAAGATGAATAGAACAGCGTGTGGTGTGATTAGATCTTGTTTGACTCAAGATTTAAAATATGATGTGAACAATATGACTTTGGCTAAGAAGATTTGGGAGATCCTAGAGGGCAAATATTTGACCAAGAGTGTAGAGAACCGCTTGCATTTGAAGAGGATGCTTTATTGCTTCCAATTGAAGAAGGAGACCATCATTGGTGATCACATGAACCACTACACGAAGTTTCTTACGGATTTGGCGAATGTAGATGTGATGGTTGAAGATGAGGATAAGACATTGTTGTTGTTGAGTTCCTTGCCTGACAAGGAATATGAGACCTTCGTTCTTACTCTTATTAATGGGAAGGCATCTCTTTTTTATAGAGAGGTCACCGCTGTACTTGTGAATTATCAGCTTCGAAAGAAGGATAAGGAGACTTCAGTTGAGCTAGTAGCGGGGGCATTGGTCGCAAGAGCAAAGAGTCCAAACCGTGGTAGGAGGTCGCAGTCTAGAGGGGCACATCTTGGAGTTCGTAGGAATCAGTGTGCTTTTTGTAAAGAGGATGGATATTAGAAAGCCGAATGTCCAAAGTTGGTTGATCGAGCCGGGAAGAATAAGGAAAAAGCTATTTAAGCTTCAGAGGTGAATGTTATCAAGGCTAGTGGTAATAATTCAGATTCGAATTCTTCAGGCTACTCGTTATCTGCACTATCGTCAGTTTGTGTTACCGACTCTACAGAGTGGATGTTGAATTCGGGTGCTTCTTATCATATTTGTCCTAGGAGGGATTGGTTCTCCAGCTTTCAGGAGTTGGAAAGAGGGGAGGTTATGCTCATGGGTAATGATCATGAATGTCCTATTGGTGGTATCGGTACCGTTCAGATTAAGGTGAGTGACGGAGTGATTCGGGAGTTGGTTGGAGTGAGGTTCGTTCCTCAATTGAAGAAGAACATCATTTCACTTAGAGTTTTGGAGGTAGCAGTCTATATGGTAACCTTGGTCGATTCACATTTAAAGGTCACATTAGGGTCTATGATTATGATGAAGGGTGTCAGGAGGAATAATTTGTATTATTTGATTGAGAGAATGGTGTTTGATAGAGAGCTAACGACTTCTTTAGATTTGGCTAGACTATGGCATTTGTTGAGGCTGGGTTATTTGATTAATTATGTCGTGCATGGTTTGTTGATGAGTGATTTTGTTGGGTCCTTTTGATTTGATGATGATTTATAAATAATTTACTTCTAATATTGTTTGTCTAATGTTTGTATTTTGTATTTATTATAGGCAAACAATACGTTAGAGGATGGATGGAATCGAGCCTTAACGATCATATCCAATGGAGGTTGGCAGAATTGTGGTATGAAGCCTATGCAATTTAAGTTGAAGATCCAAGTTCAAACTTCATCCGCAAGTTTACCAAGTCAAGCTCATTGAAGACCTTTATCAAGCTTGGGTAATTTAGTTTAGGTTTTATATTATGTGTGTTAGTACTTTAAGCTCAATTATATACACACATACATGTTTTGGTTTTTGTATATATATAGTTATATATATACATATATGTTTTGGTTTAGCTATAGAGATATGAAACAATATATATCTTCATATATACTTTTATATGTTTCATATTCTATTGTATTTGGAAAAATATAGTATTTTTGGTTCATATAGTTTATAGACTTAACAACTATAGTTTATACTTTTATCAAGTTTATAAAATTATTTTACAAAGTTTCAAAACATGGTTTAGTCAAAATAACAAAAACAAGTGTTTCATGTTTTTATGTTTTGGACTAGTTTTGAAAAATGAAGATATTTCTCATTTGGGAGGTACTTATTGAAAACCACTTTTTGTAACATGTTTATTATCATGTATACAATCATTTCCCAAAGTTTTATATTTTTTAGAATTTATTTGATATTTTTAAACCCTGCTTTAAGTTGACATGTACTGTTTAAAACAGGCTGTGTGCATGTCTTGAGTCGACTCATGAACAGTGGTGAGTCGACTCATAAACTGTTGTGTAGTTTACATTTTGTTTCTGACGAGTCGGCTCATAACATCATGAGTTGACCCAGATAGGTTGAGTCGACTCATGCCTGTCATAAGTCGACTCATAAACTATGTTGGAAAGTGTGTTTTGTTTCTGATGAGTCACCCATGACTTCATGAGTCGACCCATGCATGATGAGTCGACTCATGAATTTTATGAGTCAACCCATAAGCTGTTTTTAGCCTATAACGGCTAGGTTATGAGTCAACCCGTGATTTTTATGAGTCGATCCATAAAGTGTCCATTGCACAGTAACAGCTATTTTCCAGCTTTGTTTTCTTTTGGGTTTTTGGTCTTTTTCTTTGGTTTCTTGGGGTACCTATATATACCCCATACCCTCTAACTTCTGAGGGTAACTAAGAAAATTATTTAAACAAGTTTATGGGTGTTTTTTGTTTGTTTAAAGAGTTTTTACAAGTTTAGTTTGTGAAGAGAATTTCACAAGAGCAAGTGGAGATCATCTATTTGGTGTTTGAGCATTCAACTCTTCTCACTCTCTCTTGTTATCTATAGAGAAGTTTTCTAAACTCAATTTCTAGCATTGAATTTATATTTTTTTGATTATCATTTTATTAAGCTAGTGTTTATATTGAGTTTAGTTTGATTTATTAAATCTCTTTGTTGCACACACCCACTTGAGCTTATTGTATTTGCATTCATAGTATATTGGGGTTGTGAGAGATTGTAATATTGAGTTGTGCTTAATTGAGTTCTCACCTTGTTTAGAGAACATTCATTTGATTTGTGAGCCTAATTATGAGTTGCACATTGTATTACACTTAGACACTGAGAGAAGTGGTTGGTAAGAGACAGGGTCGGTTTCAAAAGGAGTGGGGTCGGTAGTAAAGCCTAGTGAGAGGTGGTAATTCCGAACACTTGAGGAAGGTGACACGGGCTAGGCCAACACTTAGAGGGTATGAAGTGTAATTGCAAGTGTGTAAGTTGTGAAGTTTTCGGTGAACTAGAAAACCGATTGTTATATTGTGAGGATTCACTTTGTATTATACTAGTACACCAAAAGGAGTGTGTGGTGAGACACGGGGTCATCCCAAGAGGAGTGGGGCAGGTGATAATCCCTAGAGAGAGGTTGTAATTCTTAACACTTGAGGGAGACACGGGCTAGAGCCCAACACTTGAGGTGGTAATTAGTGTGTTTACATTGTGAGTGATTGTGAACGTTGATCGGTGAGTGTTGAAAACCGATATTGTGAGGTGTAAACGTTTTTCGGGTAAGCGTAGAAAACCCGATGTGATAGTGGAGATCTCCTCAATGTGAGGAGTGGAGACTTAGGTCGTGGGGACCGAACTCCGTGATCATATCATTTATTTACGTTTGTCATTGGCGTTCATTTATATTCGTGCTTATTATTTATATCACCATTTTCAATTGCTCTTTGTTTATATTGCCTACTATCTTGTTTATCTTGTTTATGTTTATTTCACCCTTGTGTTAAATGTATATCCTTGCTCATATCTTGTTGAATATCATTCTTGCTAGGATATATTGCTAATTAGTATTTAATTTGGCATAAATCACATTAGATTAGCATGAACCCTATTCACCCTCCTCTAGGGTTCTTTCCTAGTGGCATTAGGGTACTTTCAGCTTTGACCTGTAGATTGAAGTCTTTTGAGCACATTAGTATGAGTAAGAAGACCGAGGTAGAATATGGCACTTCTATCCATCGATCGAGGGGACTTTTAGGTAGTGTTCAGTCAGGCATTTGTGGGCCTGATACGAGTCACCGTACGAGCACCTTTGATCGCGGAATTATCAAAGGTGGATTAAGAATAAAATAATAAGAACACAAGAGTAATTCAGTGTGGCGAAGGAAAATACCTTCTCTAGATTATGAGAATCAAATAACTTACAATCTCTCACAATCTCACTAGAATTAAAGAACAATCTCTCTCAATTCTCCTAGTACAATCTAACCTCTCTTGATTGTTTTAAAACCCTAAAACAATCCTTTTTATATGTGGAACAACGTGGATGGCAAAGTGGTAAATAACCAAGCCTAAACCCCATAGGAAAACGTGTAAACAGAAACCCAAATAAACCAGGAAACCATCGATGAGTCGACTCACGACTGAGATGAGTTGACTCGTCCGAAACAGGACAAAACACAAAACCAGCAATGAGTCGACTCATGACTGAGATCAGTCGACTCGTTAGAGACTGGTTACAAACGACTGGGTTTCGTAAGTCGACTCATGACAGGCATGAGTCGACTCAACCTGATGAGTCGACTCATGACTGTTATGAGTCGACTCACGGGCTGAAAACTGGATGCTTCGATTCTCCGATTCACCGTCTCGTTCCACGTTCCAACCTGCGTTATACTGTGCTGTTTACACCTCTATTCTCAAGCTACCATGAGAATCAGCTACCCTCAAGCTCCCATAAGGATCACCAAGTTCCGAAGAGAAGTACCGTTCAAGTTAAAACTTCAGCTGAGGAAACTCGTGAGCTTCTCCTTCCCTGTTGAACCACTTAGCCTTGCTAGGAACCTGACCTTGACGTCCAATAAGAAACGACTCCTTCGTCCCCCGCCTCGTCGTTGTCATCTTTCATTCCAAAATGCAATCTTCTTTCAGCAGCTCTTCTCTATCAAACCTCAAGTCTTCAACATATGGTAAGATCACCTTGTGATCACCTTCATCATCCAGCAATGGAGGCTCAAACAACTTTAAATACTCAGCATTGATCACCGAATACATGCCTAAGTAAGGTAGCAAATCCAGCCTGAAAGCGTTATCACCAATTTGATCGAGAATCCGAAACGGACCATATCGTATAGGTTTCAACTTCTTCCCTTCTCCCTTTAGCCTCTCCTTACTCAATTTCAGTCATACCATGTCGCCTATGCCAAAGTTACAAGGAACCCGATGCTGATCATGTTTCGCCTTGTACTTGGCTTGTGATTTCTTCAATTGTGCTTCCACTGTAGCATGAATATGTGTAATCTTCTCCAAAAATCGTTGAGCTCGTTGCCTTTCACTCCCTTCCTTGTCGTCTGCCGTAGCTTCACTTGAAAACATGAGATCAAACAGGCTCAGAGGTAAAAACTCATAACAAGTCTCAAACGGTGATTTCCCCGAAGATCCATGAATAGCCCGATTAAACGTAAACTGAAGATATGGTAAACTCTCATCCCAAGTCTTGGGATGCCTGTAATTGTATCCTCTCAATATATACATCATAGTCCGATTAACCACTTATGTTTGTCCGTCTGTTTGTGGATGGAATGTCGTGCTCTTCTTTAACCTAGTGTCCATCAAGCTCTACAAAGAATCCTAAAAATGTCCAAGAAACCGGCTATCTCGATCGAAAATAATCGAATTTGGTAACCCAAAGTGCTTCCACACATGCTTAAAGAACAATTGCGTTGCACCCTCTCCCGTCACGATCTTCTTACAAGGAATTAAGATCACCATCTTGCTGAACCGGTCCACCACAATGAACAAATAATCATGTCCTCTCTTGGTCGTCGGCAATCCCCCTAAGAAATCCATAGAAATACTCTCCCATGGTCTCGAAGGTACCGGCAATGGTAGATACAAACCCCGTTTCCTATTGGAAGGTTTCAAGATACAACATAGCTTACACCCCCCAACATACTGAGTAACATTCTCCAACATCTTTGGCCAAAAGACATGGCGTCGTAGATTGAGAAGCGTCTTCTGAATCCTAAAATGACCTTGCACACATGATGTATGTGCTTCTTGAATCCACTGTAATCGGTCGCCATCCTCCAGAATGCAGAGCGACGTCCCATGATACAACAAACCATCATCACCAATCGTATACTCCCCCTTTCGACCAACCATCGCCAGCTCAAACACACTGCTAAAATCTCTGCTGGATGTGTATATCTGCACATACTCCGAAGGAACCAAAGGCTGAATGCGCGTCGCCACCAAAAATGCCCTCACTGGTGGGCGAGATAACATATCGACTAACTTGTTCGTCGTTTCCTTCTTATACCTAATAATGATGTTGAACGCCATTAAATAGGACATCCACTTCATGTGTCATGCCTACTGCAGCTTCATCTGGGCATGTAGAAATTCCAATGGTTTTGTAATCTGAGTGCACAACCACCTCCTTACCCAACAAATACACCCTCTAATGTTTGATCGCTTGATAAAGTACAAAGAACTCCTTGTCGTAGGTGGGGTAGTTTTGAATAGCACCCGTAAACATCTCTAAATGGTACTCCACCGGCTTACCATCCCGAATCAACATAGTGCCCATAGCATAACCAGAAGCGTCGGTCTCCACCTCGAAGGTCCTCTGTAAATTCGGTAAAGATAAAACCGGTGCCTCCGAGATCTTATTCTTTAGTAGCTGAAAAGCTTCCTCACGCGCCCTACCCCACACGAACTGAACCTTCGCCTTCGTAAGGCTATGGAAAGGTACCGTATAAGTCAAAAAATGTCGAATGAACTTGCGCAAGTACTAGCAAGCCCCCATGAAGCTTCTCACCTCCGTCACTATCCTAGGGGTCGGCCACTTTGTGATCACCGCCACCTTGTTTGGATCTATCCTTCGTTGGCCCTTCCCCACGATGAAGCCGAGATACACCAACGCATCCTTCCCAAACTCACATTTCTTCCTATTGAGCTTCAGCTGTCCGTTCTGCAATACTTCAAACACTTTCTTAACATGAACAAGATGCTCCTCCCAGGTCCTGCTGTACACCAAGATGTCATCGAGGTAAACTATCACAAAATACTCTATAATGGGTCGTAACAAATCATTCATAAGCCTTATAAAGGTAGCCTGAGCGTTGCACAAACCAAACGACATCACCAACCACTCGATTAGGCTCTGCTTGGTCTTGAACGTAGTCTTCCAAGTGTTATCCTCCCGAATCCTCACCTGATGGTAACCAGACTTCAAATCCAACTTCGTGAAGAACCTTGCTCCCTCCAACTGATCCATGAAATCGTCAATCCATGGTAATGGGTAGCGATTGTTAATGGTTATCTAGTTGAGTAATCGGTAATCCACGCGCATGCGCTAACCTCTATCCTTTTTGGGCACCAACAATATTGGAGACCCGCAAGGGGAACAACTCGGCACAATCACTCCTGTCTCTAAAAGCTATTGAACCTGCCTCTTGATCTCCTCAGACTCCTCTACAGATGTGCGATATAGACGTATATTCGGCAAAGAACTCTCGCCGGTTAACATAATCTCATGCTCCATACCCTGTCGTGGTGGTAGTCCCGTGATCTCTGAAAACAAGTCCACATATTTGGCCTTCAACCTGTCAAGCTCGCCCTCCTGAAACTTGCTCAATGTAGTCAAGCACACCCTACTCAGCTGCTCCTCATAAGGCCTAATGACTAGCAATATGAACCTTTTGCTCGCATTCACTAGCCTCTTCGCCTGAGTCACTATCACCAAACTCGTCTCATGTGGAAGAGATGCCGAACAGAAAATGAATTGCTCGCCCTCTTTAGTGAATGTATACTTCTGGGCTCGTCTATCGTAGACCGCAAACCTATCCCATAAATAAGGATTGCCCAATATTACTTGGCAAACATCCAACGAAACAACGTCGCATGTGACCTCGTCAATATATGACTCGTGGAGCATAAATCTGAAAGTACATTGGTTGACCACACTCAATCTCGTCTCCTTCTGAATCCACCCTAAAGGATAGGGTTTCGGATGTTTAGCCGTCTTTAATCCCAGCTTCTGAACCAAGGCATCAGATATAAAATTCTTCTATCTCCCTGGACCCACTATGGCAACAACTAAACTGGTCTTTGTTTTCGATAAAAGTTGCCTTCATTGTCGAACTCATTATAATAAAATTTGCTTACAAAGAATTCAAAATATTCAATAAGAAAAAGAATGAAAGATTACAACTTTTCAAAAATAACGCAAGATCCGTTCGTCATCTCTTGCTTGAGTGGGTCTTTAGCCGGTGACGGGGACGTCGATGTCCGTGGACTACCTGACAATCAGGTTAGATGCAGAACTCCATTGATTCGCGAAGGAATCTAGAAGCAGAAGCACTTATCTCGGCAACGGTGAGATAATTGCTCTTCTTAGGATTACCGCAACGGGATAATCCTAAGGAACGGACGTAGATGAATGCAGATCTAACGAATCTCTATCTTGTGTTGAAGAACTCGACCACTCTTCAGTTTGGTAGGGCTTCGTCAATTCTCCAAAATTCCAGATCTGAAAAAATGAGGCTCCGGGGCTTGTATTTATAGGCACGGGACGAATCTGAGTTGGAGACACCCTCGGGTGTCTCAACCAGGGCCGAGACACCCATGGGTGTCTCGGCTTGGGCCAAGACACCCTAGGGTGTCTCAGCCTTGGCCGAGACACCCAAGGGTGTCTCGGCCTTGGCCGAGACACTTCGGGTGTCTCAGTTTAGCCTGAGACTCTCGTTATGCCTGTTTGATTGTTTCCGCCGTAAATTCTTTGTCCGAACTCGGATTTGAGTGATTCAAAGTGCGTTGGAAAGCCGACGAGGAGTTCTATAAGCTCCAATGATTAAATCGTCCATGGACTAAATGAGACACGAAGGGTATTTCGCCGTTTGTGAACGATACGAGGTTCCCGATTAGTTCGTGTTTCGTTATTCTGAAACTCTGTTGCTTCACGTAGTTCGTCGACTCACTTCAAGCGCTCGTTGAAGTTAATCGAACTTTTATAAGCTGGATAGTGACGTTCGTCGTCTTTTCTTAGCATTGAGCCGTTCGTGGAGACCTATAGGCAATTTTCGATGCCTACAGATACCCCCTCCAAAGCGTTCCAGACTCGTTTCTTTTGTAGAAGAGGCTGGAATACTTTAGATGTGATTGATCCAGCCTTCAGTCGGCGTGAAGGACCGTAATTAGCTTCGATTCTTGACTTCTTCAATCTTTAGTTTATTCGATGCTTTGACGAATAACTGAAATTCTTCCGGCGCTACGTTTATCGTCTGGCCGTCGTCGAAGCCTTAAATCTAACACTGATGAGTTGAGTTTGGCTCGTGTCATTGACTTTGAACTGACTATCTCCGTTATGATATGTTGACTCACGTTGACTTTTTTGGTCGCAACGCGTTGACTGGCATTGACCTAGGGCTACGCGTTGACCGGCATTAACCCTAGGGTTTTGAATGTCGTACGTTAAATTTTTGCTTGTAATGCATTGATTGGCGTTGACCTAGGGTTACGCGTTGACCGGCGTTGACCTTAGGGTTTTGAACCATCGTGCGTTGACTTTTGATCGCAACGCGTTGACCGGCGTTGACCTTAGGGTTTTGAACCGTCGTACGTTGACTTTTGATCGCAACGCGTTGACCGGCGCTGACCTAGGGTTACGCGTTGACCGGCGTTGACCTTAGGGTTTTGAACCGTCGTACGTTGATTAGTGTTGATTTTGTTGGAACATTCGCTAATCGACGAAAACGGGCGAATACAGGCTTGAAAAGGGGATCCGGGGGCTCGAACTGGGTCGAGACACCTGAGGGTGTCTCAACCTTGGCCGAGACACCCTTGGGTGTCTCGGCCAAAACCGAGACACCCTAGGGTGTCTCGGTTCAAGAACCGAGACTTCCCCCCCCTTTTTTCTCTGTTTTCCTTTTTTTTGTTTTGTTTGTTTCCTCTTTTGTTTTCCCCCTCTTTCCAAATTTTCAAAAGGAGTCCTATTCCCTCTCAAAAACCCTACCTTCTTCCTCCTCTTATCCAAACACCATGGTTTCCCTCTTTGAGAACTCCAAACCCATTGAAACTCCCCCCCTTTAAAACCCTAAAATTCGGATTCTTGTGCCCCTCTCTTGGCCGAAAATCTTCCTCTCAATCTAGGGTTTCTTTCTTCATCTTCAAGCTCAAGTCTGATTCTTGGAGTTGGGTTTTCAAGCCTCTTGATTTGGGTAAGCTTCTCCTCAAAAACTCTCTCATTTTTTGATAAAGATTGAAACTTTATGCTTGTAATGAGGGTATGCCACGAATTTGTATGCAAAGATCATAGCTTTTTGTTCTCATAAGTTGGGTTTTGTGAAAATGCTAAGAGCTTGATGATGGGTTGTGTATACACAAAGTTTTGGGGGGTTTTATGCAAAAAAATGTAATATGGCCGAAATTGAGGGGCTTTTGTGCAAAAGTGAACTGAAATTTGAGACTGAAATTTCATGTCTATTTGACCAAAATTTGAGAGGTGTTTGCATGCAAAGAATCAACATTGTTTGAGGGACTTATTTGTAAAATCAACCCAAAAATTGTAAGGGGTTTATTTGCAAAAAGGGCTAAAATTTTAGGGCTGAAATTCAAAAAGTTTAGACCACAAAACCATGACCAAAGTTTTGAAAAGGGTATGTGGATATTAAACCGAAATTTGTGGAGGGGTCTATATGCAAAATTGGCTAAATTTTACAAAATGGTTTATTTGTAAAATTAACCACAATTGTGGGGTATTGGGGGTGTTAGATGAACAAACATGGTGATCATGATTCAACCCGGGCATGTCCTTGACTATAATTTAGCCTTGAACACGAGGGGTGTTTTGGGTATTTCACCAAAATTTATCACGAGGGTTTACATCACAATATGAGCTCACGGTTTTGCATGTACGAAATTCATAGGTTTAATTAGACCTCAACCACAAAATCCTATTTATTTTATAGGATTTAGCTAAAGTTCCTAATTTTCCTTTTAAATTTCGTATGCTCAAATTCATGATTGTACCTGACTCGTTGATTTTCATTACAGATTCTCCATGTCTCCGCGCTGATCCCGGTTTCATAGGAGTCGCTCCCTTTCCCAGCATAGCAAGAAGGAGGCTCCCGCGGCATCTTCTACAGCGGCCTCTTCTTTCGGGGGTGAGCACTTATGCTTTACATGTCCCCGATTGATCCCTTCGCGGTTCATTCGGGAAGAACCGGCATCCTCCTTCGCGGGAATCGAGGTTTCGGACTTGTGGTTCTGTTACACCCTCGTTTGGCCCCTTCGCGGGTCATTCGGGAAGGATCGACATCCTCCTTCGCGGGGATCGAGGTTTCGGACTTGTGGTTCTGTTACACCCTCGTTTGGCCCCTTCGCGGGTCATTCGGGAAGGACCGACATCCTCCTTCGTGGGGGTCGAGGTTTCGGACTTATGGTTCTGTTACACCCTCGTTTGGCTCCTTCGCGGGTCATTCGGGAAGGACCGACATCCTCCTTCGCGGGGGTCGAGGTTTCGGACTTGTGGTTCTGTTACACCCTCGTTTGGCCCCTTCGCGGGTCATTCGGGAAGGACCGACATCCTCCTTCGCGGGGGTCGAGGTTTCGGACTTGTTTTGCTTGGCCAATTCAAGTCTTCTGGTATATTAGGGCGATTTTGTGTTGTCTTACACCTTGTAGGTCGGTGTATGTTACCACGTTGTTTACGTGATGATGCATACCGTTCTTCCAGTATAAGACACTCAAAATCGTCTTTCCAATTGCCTCGTGGATGACCTTATCTCGCTCTCTTGTGAGATGGATTTAACCCTTGTGTAATTCATGGATAATTTTTCTGATTGTACTTTTACTTTTGTTGCAGTCAAGTTCTCTACAGACAGTCTTCCCCCTCATGCTACTACTGGCTGTAGTGGGGGGGGGGGGGGGGTTTTCTCCTCTATTGCCATCAGGCAGGTTATTGATCCCCTTCCTCAGTTTGATGGGAATCGTTCCTATGAATCCCGCCGTTTGATACGAGAGGGAGGGTGTCATTCCTTGCGCCAACTGATCACGGATGCTCCTTTCACCGCCGACTCTATTTCTACTCAGGCTTTAGAGAGGCCTAGTTATCTGTTTGGGGATGCTATTGAGGATCCGGCCAGGTTGCATCTAGATGACGAGCATTGGCTGAATAATGATGAGGGGGCTCTCCTTTATATCCCTTCCATTCCCCGTCAGCACTCCTTTACTCATTTGGAGGGGCAGGCCGTAGAGCGTCAAATGTCATGGAATCTTACAGATGATAGCGATCGAGTTCACTGTGGATACATTTCCTCTCATAAGACTCCAGACTCCAATGGACATCATTATATTCGTGGTCTTCGACCAGGGATTCTGGGTCTTGATACCGCACCCCCAGGCGACATGTCAGCAGCTGCTCCTACTGTGAAGAACCGCCTGGCTACACTTGGGAGGAAGTTACCTCCACCAGAGTTCAGGTGTTTTGGTTGGGCTTACTCACAGCCCAAGGGATGGTGGATCCGTATGACCAGTTATGTCTTAGGGCGTTGGGAGAGAGATCTGAAGAGCAGGCGGGTTATATGCCCCTATACGAGCCACTATGTATGGATTACCGGTCAGCTGCCGTCACTTCTTAGCATTGTTAGAGACGTATATCCCCGATAGTAACACATTTCTGACTAGCGGTGGAGAGTTAGGGTTGGCCTTGCACGAGATGCACCAAGTTTCTGGTCTTCCCATGGGGGATTGTCCGTACCAGGAGTACTTTCCCTCGAACCTGCAGTTGGAGTGGTTGAAGAAGGATACTCCCGATATGTATGATACCCTTTGGGACCTCACATGCTATTACTATACTTCTCTAGTCAAGGTTACCCCTCGAGCGAAGAGGAAGAGGCAGATTAGTTTGAAGCAATTCGCTGTTTATTTATTCCAGAATTTGGAGGGTAACTCAGGCGAGCCCGTTCGTGAACTAGATGTTTGACACCTTCCGCCGCTAACGAGTTGATGGAAAAGGCCGAAGCTTGCTCCTATATGACTGCCAGTGCTGAGGGAGCTTTTCCTGCAGGGACCAAGTTCCGGACATTCCTTTGCCATGCACAGAAGTCCATTGAGCCTAGGACCCTGCTTGCAGGCTATCTTGCCCTCTGGTTGAAGAAGTGCGTCGTTCCATATTAGTTTTCGGACGCCTTACCCCTCGAGGTGCTCTTCCCCGCCGTTCAGCTAGCTTATGGGAGGGAGCTTTCCTTGCTTCCAGCAATGGTTGCTGGCATTCATTGCGGGCTCAGGTATTTGGTCGATGGTTTTGCGCAAGTGGGCCCTGAACCGTCGATCGAGCTTGTTTCTGTAAAGGTCGAGCTTCCATATACATACCTGATGGCGTGGCTTGTCTTTCATCATCCTGACTTGATGTCGTGATAATCACATTTTATTACAATTTTATACCCTCATTATCTATTTTATATGAATAAATATACCACTAATAATTGTTTTTATCTTTTAATTGCAGGTTAATGAAGAATAAAGCTCAAACTCCAATCTCTCAACAAAAACCCATGAATTAAATGAAGAACACAGGCAAGAGCCAAAAAGCCCAAGCCCAGAATCAAGCCGAGTAGCCTGTAGAAGCCGGAGAAAATAAAAAAATCAAATATGAAAAAAAATATATTCAAGATGGTTGGCCGTAAAGAAACGACGATATCTCTCAATCCGGAAGGCGGAATTTAACATATAATATATGAAAATCGCCTATCTCGACGAGACGAAGCCATCCGTGAAGGCAGAATTTTGATAGGACATCGATACCTGCATCGATGCAGGCATCGATGCCGGCATCGATACCTATATCGATGCTGGCATCGATACTGACAATTCTGTTACGAATTAAGGGCTGATTTTTGTTGTTTTTGGATAAGATTTCAATCCAATGGCTCTCATTTACTGATGTTTACTATAAATAGGGGTAGAGAGTGAGGGGTTAGAGGTGTGAAAAATTTTTGTAACTCCTTTTTGGAGAGGAGGGCTACTCTTAATTGAGAAGGCCTTCCAAAATTGTAACTTTTTGTTGCAATTAATAATAATAATTTTTTTCACCACTTTAAATTTTTCTCTTCTTCTCTTTGTTGGATGATGAAGATGAAGATGAAGATGGAGAATTATTTGAAGGTTTGCATTTCTTTTCTTTTTCTCTTTTATTGCTTATTAGTTTAGATTTATTTCTATGCTTGTAGTTAGATTTTATTTTCTTGTTAAATAGCCAAGAGGCTAGAACCCTCTTGCCTTAGATTTATTTTATGCTTATAGAGTAGATTTATTTTCGTGCATTTAATTCTTGCAATTTTATTTTATAGTTTAGATTTTGCAATTTATTTTGTAGTTAGATTTTAATTTCTTACACTATTCACCTTGAGGCTAGAACCCTCTTGGGTTTAGTTTTTCTTTTTGTTTATTTTTATTTTGTTTGATTCGCCTTTAGGCTAGAACCCTCTAAGGAATCACCATTTTCTAAGAAGTGGGTTCAATTTTAGATTATCCATATCTATAATTGAATCCACCATCTTTAATTTCTTGCATTTTCTTTTATTTTTGAATTTTGTTCTTCATTCTTGATTTTTCATTTGTTTCTTGATTTTATTCATTTTTTCCTTCTTGCCTTATTGATCACACTCATTCTTTGTCACATCCACTCTCACTTAAATTCTGCGCCGTTTCACACACTATCACTTTCACTCTCATTATCTCTCCACAATCACATTTACTCATCACTCTTATTTGTCACGCACACAAAATAAGAACCAATTTTATATTTTCTCCTACAAAACACCTTCCTCGTGGGATCGATATCTTTATACTATAACTTGACACGGTTGTGCACTTGCAACCTTTTTGGTACATGTTTATGCCGCATCAAGTTTTTGGCGCCGTTGCCGGGGAAGGTGCTTAAGTAGGTTTTAATTATTTTGGTTCTTTAACTTGTGTGTTTTTTGTGAAGGAAACGCTTGGAGCTTGAAGATCGCGGATTGGAGAGCTAGGATTTGAAGATTTGCTTTCGGGTAAGTCCTCTTTCTAGTTTTTAATTCCACCCTTTAGCTACTTCTTCACAATTAGAGACAATTAGGACTTAAAAAAAAAGAAAGGATTTTATTTTTTTTGTTGACCATAATAAAATTCATCCTCCACTTTGACATTGACTAACAAGATAATAAATTCAAACAAATCCCCCTTCTCATTTGTTTGATTGTTAACCCTAATTAAAAAAAAAGATTTTTCTTTTCCATCATTTTTAGTTGCTTTTAATTCATAGGGTTGCATTTCATATAGTGTAGGAATTCACCAAGTGATTTGAGCATCTTGATTTGACACACACTTAAAAATATTTTTAAGGGCAAAACCCCATAATCAAGATAAGGTGAGGGATTTCATCACCCTTTCCTTAGCCCAAAAATCACTAATTCCTCACTACACTACCCAAGCCTAATAAAACTCATTAGACGTTGGCCCCTAAGGATTCGAGCTCAATAAGGAACAAGAAATCCTTAAGTGAACGGTTTAAGTTTTCTCAGAATAGTTGGTGTCTAAGGCAAGGTTTAGGGGTTGCGTAAAGCGCTCCGCAAGGAAAGATGTACTTAATTGATCTTTGATCACCCTCTAATACTATCCTTACCTGGCTAACTACCTGGGTAAAACTTTGATCTTTTCACTGTAGGAGTTTTTGGTTAGGAGCTGGTCTAGTTGAGTTAGGCTAAACCCTAGAATTAGAGTGATTGAAAAGTGATTGTTTTGATTTGTTTTAGTTAGGATTTTTCTTTTTCTTTATCTTCTCATAAAAAAAACTAATTTTTTTCTTCTTTAAAAAAAATAAAAAAAATAAAAAGAAATATTTTGGTGTATGCAACAGTGGATTAGGGATAATACACATCGATTAATTCGCTTTGAACCAATCATAGAAATGGAGCATCCTAATCCACCCGTTCTTCATGATATGTGCTATCCCATTAGGAATGCAATCCCCTCATGCATTAAGCTCCCCGAAACAAATGGAATAAGTTTTGAGCTTAGACCGCAATACATAAACATGCTTCCCAAATTCCTTGGTAATGAAACAGAAGACGCATATATTTTTATTTCGGAATTTGAGGAAGTGTGTATTATGATTAAAATGATAGAATTAAATGAAGATGCGGTTAAGCTTAGATTTATTCCATTTGCTCTTAAGGATAAAGCTAAAAAATGGCTGTACAGCTTACCAACAAATTCCATCTCAACTTGGGATGAATTTGTCACCGTTTTTCTTAAGAAATTTTTTCCTATTCATAAAACGGTAAAGCTTAGGAACAGCATTCAAAACTTTAAAATTATCCCAGGAGAACCTTTTTGGAAGTATTTTGACCGATTTAAAGATCTTCTCATCCAATGTCCTCATCACGGTTTAGAGAAATGGCGATTGTGCCAAATAATTTATGAGGGATTAGATTATTCTGCAAAAACTTCCTTAGAATCAATGTGCCACGGGGATTTTATGAGGAAAAATGCTGATGAAGCTTGGGAGTTTTTGGAGAGTCTTTCTGAAAAAACAATGCAATGGGAACAGTGTGATGATAGGATTTCATCAATTCCCCAATCTAAGTCTAGTGGTTTTTCCTTGGAGTCAAACATTGCTTCTGAAGCAAAGATGGCGACGATTCTGCGAAGGTTAGAAGCTTTAGAAATTAAGGAACGAGCTCCAGCTCAAATCAATCATGTTTCTGCCTCAAGATGTCATAATTGTCAGTCTCCTACCCACGTTTCAGAGGAATGTCCTCTCCTAGGAAACAACAATACATTAGAACAGATGAACGCTGCATTCCAGCACCCTAGAAATGATCCATTTTCTCCAGCCTACAATCCAGGTTGGAGAAATCATCCCAACTTTGCATGGAATCAAGGAAATTTTCCCGGAACTCAACACTTCACTCCCGCGTCGACCCAACATTTTCCTAGGGGAAACACAGTTCTGTTCAATTCTCATTCACAATTTCAACAACCCAATCTGCCGTATCAAAATCAGTCTCCTCTTCATCAAGCTGTAATTCAGACTCATCACAATCCAGATCAGGATAAACGTCTCAACGTCTTGGAAAGGGGTTTGGAAACCATAATTAAGGCCTCCACTCAAACCACGAATATGTTGACTCAAACGTCTAGCACTCTGAATTCCTTCATGCAATCCACTGGACAAATGCTCAACTCCAACACTCAAGCTATAGCTAGATTAGAATCTCAACTTAGTCAGCTAGCTAGTGCCGTGAGTGAAAAAGAGAAAGGAAAATTTCCAAGTCAACCCGTGGTCAACCCCAAGAACACAGGATGCAGTTCATCCTACGAAGCCCAAGTGAATGCAATCCATTCACTTCGGTCAGGTAGACAGGTCGATAATCAAGTGAGAACTCCTCCAAGTCAAACTCTTGATCCTGTACAAATTCCTTCTTCTTCTCCTTCTGATGAATCTATTCAACAATCACTTCCTGCATATGACCAAGAACCTGAACCCGAACCTGAGCCTGCTTTTGATAGGTTTAGACCGGTTGCTCCCTTCCCAGATAGACTCAGGTCTAGGAAACACTCTCCTCAGGAGGAGAAGATCCTAGAAACATTCAAGCAGGTTAAGGTCAACATTCCTCTCTTAGATGTAATTGAACAAATTCCATCTTATGCTAAATTTTTAAAAGAATTGTGCACTAAGAAGAGACGAATAAATGTTCCAAAGAAAGTCTTTTTAGCCGCCAATATCAGTGAAATGCTGTCAAATCCCATGCCTTTGAAACGAAAAGATCCAGGTTCCCCCATCATTTCATGTATCATTGGCAATACTCACATTGATAAGGCGCTTTTAGACTTAGGGGCCAGTGTCAATTTGCTTCCATATTCAGTCTACCAGCAATTGGGTCTAGGTGTACTGAACCCAACCAAATGCACCTTACAGCTGGCTGATAGATCTGTTAAGGTCCCTATGGGTGAGTTAGAGGATGTTCTGATTAAGGTTGGAGATTTTATTTTTCCAGTAGATTTTGTAGTCTTGGAAACACAGCCTGTTTCCAATCCCAAAGGACAGACACCTGTCATCTTAGGACGACCGTTCTTAGCCACTTCTAATGCTCTCATCAACTGTAGAACTGGTCAAATGAAGCTGTCCTTTGGGAATTTGACTGCTGATCTTAACATTTTTAATCCAGGGGACCAACCAAATAATCAGCCTCTAGAAATAAACTACATTCAGGAAAGATCAAAAGAAGAAGAAGAAGAAGAGTCTGATTTGAGTTTTGAGAAATTTTTTGATGAAGAGCTAGAGTTTTTAGAAGAAGCAGATCAGGTCCTTGAGAATAATAGAACTGTGTTAAACATGTGCTGCTTTGAATTAAATTTTGAAGAACTTTTTCTTGATGAACTTAGATTTTTGGAGAATAATCAACAACCAAATTTTCAGAACTTCACAGAAGAATTGGTTGTTAGAAAACAAAACTTTATAGTACAAGAGTCTAAGTTCATTAAGAAATGTAAAATGCATGACACCAATAATACCTACCTTACCTTTGTGCAAGAAATATTGAACACCCCGAAATGCTTGGAAATTCACATTATTGATTATATCAATCTGAATTTGTTTAAAATCCGGGGAAGAATTTTCAACAGTAAGGTAGGATTCAATGTAGAACATGAGCTCTTCATGTTGAATATTTCATTCTACATTGTTTATTTTGTTTATTTCATAATAATAAAAAGAATTTATTCTTCTCTCATTTAAGAGTTTCTTGTTCAGTTGTAAAAAAAAAAGAAAAAAAAGAAAAAAAGAAGAAAAAAAAGAAAAAAGAAAAAAAAAGAATAAATTTTTGTTTTCATCCTCCTCAGACCAAAGGTAATTGCAGATTTTTATCAGCGGACCAAATGTAAGTGCTTCACTTCTTATCTGCTTTACTTATGCATCATATTGTTTGCATTGAGGACAATGCAAAATTTAGGTGTGGGGGTGGGAATTAGTTATTTTTTTTCTTTATTTTACATTTTAGTTACATTTTTTCCCCTTTTTTTTCCTAAAAAAAAATTATAAAAATATTGTCACTTGCCAAATTAATAGAGTTATGTAATAATTGATTTATTTGATAAATTTGAAATTTTCTAATCCTTAGTTGGTTATTTACTTAAGTTCAACTTTTATGATAACTCTAAATAAATTTCTTAAGAAATGATTTTCAAAGTAGTATACTTTACTTAAGCCTTAACTTGGACTTTTATTTAAAATAATGAAATTTTTGCATGCTTAACTTAGAGTTGAAAATAATTTTTCAAAGTGTCTTGATTTACATATTTTCAAAATATATATACATATACAAAAAAAACAAAAAAAAAACAAAAACAAAAAAATAAAATTTGCAAAAGAAGAGTGCGAAAAATGGGCACCAAAAAAAAACTCTTTAATTCAAGGTGGTTCTATCTTATTAAGCCTTAGCTGACCGAGTAATTAAGCCCAAGGAGTATTTCCATACTTAATGACCTAAGCCCAATTGGGTTGGGATCCATTGGCCCAAAACTCGTTAAATGGTCACTTAGAAAGCCCGTTAAAGTAGAAAAAAATCACCAAGGAAGAAAGAGTTAAAAAAAATAATTAATTAAAAAAAACCTAATAAATGTTTTATAGTTGTATATATGGTCTTGGAAAATATTTTAAATCAAGCAACTTAAAAATTATTTAAAACAAAGAGTTAGCATGTTTTTTTCAAAACTTTTAAATTAAATTTCTAAGTTTGGCTTGGTTTTGTATTGCTACAATGAGAAGATTTTCTTGAAAATATACTTTAGAGTTATATATAAAAATGTTTTCTTGAGTGATAACTGGCTCCAATTAGATTATCTAAAAGTTATCAAGTGAATTTAGTTATTTACTGACTTCTTTAATTTGGCAAGTTGACCGAATTTTGTGGGTATATTCACTGCAAACCCTCACGAGACTACAACTCGTCCACTAGGGTAACCTAGGGGTTTAAAGGCTTGTTGTATGCGCTAAATACAACCGCGATTCCTGCGAAAGTGAGTTAGGATTATCTTTTTCTTTCTTTGCTAGAGGACTAGCAAAAGTTTAGGTGTGGGGGTATTTGATAATCACATTTTATTACAATTTTATACCCTCATTATCTATTTTATATGAATAAATATACCACTAATAATTGTTTTTATCTTTTAATTGCAGGTTAATGAAGAATAAAGCTCAAACTCCAATCTCTCAACAAAAACCCATGAATTAAATGAAGAACACAGGCAAGAGCCAAAAAGCCCAAGCCCAGAATCAAGCCGAGTAGCCTGTAGAAGCCGGAGAAAATAAAAAAATCAAATATGAAAAAAAAAAATATATTCAAGATGGTTGGCCGTAAAGAAACGACGATATCTCTCAATCCGGAAGGCGGAATTTAACATATAATATATGAAAATCGCCTATCTCGACGAGACGAAGCCATCCGTGAAGGCAGAATTTTGATAGAACATCGATACCTGCATCGATGCAGGCATCGATGCCGGCATCGATACCTGTATCGATGCTGGCATCGATACTGACAATTCTGTTACGAATTAAGGGCTGATTTTTGTTGTTTTTGGATAAGATTTCAATCCAATGGCTCTCATTTACTGATGTTTACTATAAATAGGGGTAGAGAGTGAGGGGTTAGAGGTGTGAAAAATTTTTGTAACTCCTTTTTGGAGAGGAGGGCTACTCTTAATTGAGAAGGCCTTCCAAAATTGTAACTTTTTGTTGCAATTAATAATAATAATTTTTTTCACCACTTTAAATTTTTCTCTTCTTCTCTTTGTTGGATGATGAAGATGAAGATGAAGATGGAGAATTATTTGAAGGTTTGCATTTCTTTTCTTTTTCTCTTTTATTGCTTATTAGTTTAGATTTATTTCTATGCTTGTAGTTAGATTTTATTTTCTTGTTAAATAGCCAAGAGGCTAGAACCCTCTTGCCTTAGATTTATTTTATGCTTATAGAGTAGATTTATTTTCGTGCATTTAATTCTTGCAATTTTATTTTATAGTTTAGATTTTGCAATTTATTTTGTAGTTAGATTTTAATTTCTTACACTATTCACCTTGAGGCTAGAACCCTCTTGGGTTTAGTTTTTCTTTTTGTTTATTTTTATTTTGTTTGATTCGCCTTTAGGCTAGAACCCTCTAAGGAATCACCATTTTCTAAGAAGTGGGTTCAATTTTAGATTATCCATATCTATAATTGAATCCACCATCTTTAATTTCTTGCATTTTCTTTTATTTTTGAATTTTGTTCTTCATTCTTGATTTTTCATTTGTTTCTTGATTTTATTCATTTTTTCCTTCTTGCCTTATTGATCACACTCATTCTTTGTCACATCCACTCTCACTTAAATTCTGCGCCGTTTCACACACTATCACTTTCACTCTCATTATCTCTCCACAATCACATTTACTCATCACTCTTATTTGTCATGCACACAAAATAAGAACCAATTTTATATTTTCTCCTACAAAATACCTTCCTCGTGGGATCGATATCTTTATACTATAACTTGACACGGTTGTGCACTTGCAACCTTTTTGGTACATGTTTATGCCGCATCATGTCGGCACCTAGTACTGTTGATGTCCCCGTTCCTTTCGTGCAGCTGTTGGAAAGGAGTAGATGGCTCGGGAAAACGTTCACTGATGTACAGCGAGAGCTTCAAGTTCGTAAGAGCTGGGAGTTCTTCAAGTGTTTTCCTCACTTCTCGGGTCGTTATGGTGATGTTTTGGTTGATGAAGAGAAACCCAGAACTGGTCGGACTGCCCTCGACACTGGTTGTTTTCGCTGGTTGGTGAACATCCGCATTGAGTATCTTGTTCTTCGGGTGAAGAATCATTGTCACATAGAGCCTTACCTTCCATGCCGTTTCGCTCGCCAGTTCGGCTACGACCAACTATACGTTGGGAATCCGAGCCGTGGTTTGAAGACTGAGGGAGGGCTTATTGAAAGCGTTCGAGCATGGCTGTGGACCATGGTGGGCTGTACTGGAGTATACTTTGCTCTTCCTTCCTCTAAGCGCAAACCGTTGGTTACTTTCCTCAGCTGCAAGTGGTTCCTTTCCGCCAATGAGTTCCTAGGCGTGAGGAGTCTTTCAGAGCTGGAGGCTGAGCATTTGGCTCAGGTTACTATCCAGGCTACTCGTAGGGTCGAACTTGTGAAGAAGCAGGGTAAAAAGCCTGCCAAACCCTCTCTTTCGAGCAGAGACAGGATAGAGGATGATGAAGAGCTCCTTCCTACTGGCGATGAGGACGAGACTTCTGAGGAGGAATACGTGGACACATATACTGATAAAGAAGAACCTAATGCAGGTTTGTCAGACTCTTTCTTTTCAGAATTAACTGATCTTGCCTTCTTTCGTTGGCGTCAACGTCGTATCCTTTCTATGTCTTAACTGGCTTTTCAAAAACTAGAGCAAAAGGTCTTATTCACGTATCCTAACAAGATGACTATTATTACCCCAGGTAGAATGAATAATGAGCATGAGTCGCTCGCTTCTCGCTATGCGAGATCCCGGCCTAGCGGCAAATCTCCTGCACAGGTTGAGACACGTAGCAAGTTTATGCATGAGCAGCCCGTTGGTTCTGTGAGGGTTAATATCCCGAAACGGAAGAAGACTGCTCATAAACCGCATGTTGGTCGGCGTCCCTACGGAGTGGAGCTAGGCGGCATCGCTGGCGGAGAGGAAGGTAATATTTTATTATCTTTATTGCTTTAAGATGACTCGCCTTTTGGATTCGTTGAAGCTTGATTATGTTTCATGTTCCAGGAAACCATGAAGAAGGTGAACTTCCACAGGATTCCGTATTCCCTGATTCTGATCGTTTGGATAGCTTCATGCAGCAGATGTGTGATGCCATTCATGACGAGCCCATGGATGTTGACACGAACATGGTTGCGGAGCAGGTTAATAGTGTTGAGCCAACGGTTCTACACTCAGGTATACCTAAATTCGATGATCTCCTATTCGAGTGGCATTTGGAGGAGTTAATGAGTTCAGGATTTATCTCTCCTTTAATTATTTATGTGCTTCGGCTTCTCTCAGATAACTTGAAGAATCCAAGTATGGATGTCGAAGCGAAAGAATCTGATGCCACCACTGCAGGTACATCCGAGCTCTTCTTTCTTTTCCCATCTTTTTCGTGTATATCCAACACTTAAATTATTCTACAGAAGCCATATTAGAGAGACCAGCTGAAGATGAAGCCTTTCATGATACTGGTCTTGAGGAACAAGGGTATGTCTTAGCACTAAGTTTTTCAGGGTCCGATATCAGACTATTAGTCGATATGCTGGCCGAGCAGGCCACCAAAGAGGCTGCAGGACCACCCTTTGAGAGTGATTCGTCCATAGGTATATATCTAATTCCTTTCGTTTTGCCCGATCTTTTATCTGACTAATAACGAATTGTCATCACAGTACCAGTCATTGGGACTGATTCAGTCATGATTCTCGGCATCTCTAGCTTTCCCCGGGGTGATAAACCTGCAGGTATGCATATAATATGGATCGCCGTGCTCCTTTTCATTTGTCTGACTTTTTGAATAACGAAAGAGTATAATCATAGGACCAGCCATCGGGACTGATACTCTTATGACTCCTGGCATTTCCCGTTCACTTGAGGATGATGGACCTGCAGGTATGCAGATAATCCTATCATCATGATCCTCTTTATTTGTCTAAATTTCCATTTGACTAATAAAGAAGTGTAACTATAGGACCGACCGTTATGACCGATGCGACTACAGTTCCTGGAACTGCTAGCTTTCCTAACAGTGGTGTTTCCCCGTCACAGTCGAGAGGCACTGCCGATTTCCCTACAGAGGTCGATATACCCTCAACGACGAACCCTGCTGGTATCTCGGAGCCCGTTGACACTAGACTAACGGAGCCGGTCGTCAGACTTCAGTCTGCGGGAACCTCTGTTGGTATTGGTATGCTTGCAATTCGTTGTAAATTATATTTTATCACATTCGGTGGGTTTCTTACTCTTTCATATTATTGGTCGCAGGATCTCCACCATCCCTATATGAGCGTGTCCTCGTTCTTTTGACCAATACCGATCCCGACAAAGACATCTTCCGCACAGATCTCGGTTTCTTCGTCATCTTTTTTAACGGCATGATCGAGAAACTTCTTCATCGAGGATATTGTTTCGATCAGTTCAGGCATTCTTTTTCTCGCTACATGACGATGATCAGAGAAGAGGGGTATCCAGAGTTGGCTGACTCTCTTACTACCGATTTTATTGTCTTAGAGTCTGAACTCCGAGAGTTAGAGGAGCTAAAGGCTAGTGGAGCTTCTTCTTTCGTGTCCTCTCAGTTGGAGCATAGGTTGTCACAATGGCGTGATATGAGATCTTCCATCGGCAATGAACTTCAGTCACATGAGAGTTCTATTATGCAGTTGATGGCTACTCTTGCGAGAAAGGATACGGATAGAGCCGAGCTACTCAGTTCTTTGGATTCCAACCGTCAGGAAGTGGATAGGTTGAAGAAGGCCTTGAAGCATGCCGAGGAGTCTGGTGCTATCATTGCAGAAGAGCTGGCTGGATTAGAGAGCTCTCGTGGACAGACACTTGAGAAGCTAGGATCTACACAGGAGAGATTGATGAAGCTGAAGAATGAAGCCAGGAAGGTCTTGAGCAGTTCTGAAGAATCTGTCCGAGCTGATCTACAGGCAGAACTTGAGCAGAGTTATACAGATAGCCTTTCTAAGATAGAATCTCATGTTCTTAATCACCTACTGCCTTCGGGCTGATGATCTTTCTATTGTATGCTTTGACTCAATCTTATTAATAGAGAGCCAGCGTTTGATTTCATTACGATATTTCTTTATTGATTGTGAACCCAGTGGACATAATGCTTACAGGATTTTTGGCAAACCCCCAGCCCTCAACGGGTTTGATACGCCTTTACAGATTACCGTTTGAATCGGGCTAGCATGCGAATTTTAAAATCCGTTTTACATGTAACGTTGTGCTAAAAGAACTACTCCTCTTAGACTTAGTGCTATAATTTTGAATACATAGACTTCGCCATTTCTTATGGGAAAAGGCACCCAGCAACGCGTGTTAGGCGATGACTTATCCCTTCTTAGGATTCGGTATAAAATTCCCCAGACTTAAACTCTGGTGTCTTTTTCAATCGGCGAAAGGTTAAACCGGCAATGTGTGTTAGACATAGACTTTAGGATTTTTGGCAAACCCCCAGCCTTCAACGGGTTTGATGTGCCTTTACCGATCACCGTTTGAATCGGGCTAGCATGTGAATTCTAAAACCCGTCTCACATGTAACGTTTCGCTAAAAGAATTGCTTCTCTTAGATTTGATGCTATGACTTTGAATGCATAGACTTCACCATTTTTTACGAGAACATGACGCCCGGCAACGCGTATTAGGCGTTGGCTTATTCCTACTTAGGATTCGGGATAAAATTCCCCGCGCATAGAATGCACGGATTTGAGGTTGAGAATCGTGTCTTTCCTCAGGGTAAAGACGGACCGAAAGATGGAAGATGAAGAATTTTATATTCTATCTCCCAGCACCGAAGAGGAAGAATTTTATATTCTATCTTCAGTAGGAAAGGGAAACTCGAGATGGGATCTCCACCCCCAGAATCCGAAAAGATGAGACTAAGAGTGGGATCTCCACTCCGAGAATCGGAAAGTTTCAAGTAACACTAACTTTCATAGGATTGGTTGCTTGATCCAAAAGAGTTCTTCATTTATTGAAGGGAAATTTTAATTTCGACCCTAACTTTTATAGGTTTGGCTGAAAAAGGAAAAGATGAAAGGTTTTCGTTTATCGAAAGAGATAATTCAAACTTAGTACTAACTAAATGCAGGTTTGACTAAGTAGAGTTAGAGACAATCCTAACTTTTATAGGTTTGATTGCTCAATTTGAAAGTGGACCTCTCGTTCATGGAAGAAATCGAGAGGGGAATCTGGCTTTGGTCTTAACTTTTATAGGTTTGACCTGAAAGCAAAGGGAGTGGAATACAAGTAGCAGTAGAAATACTAGCTTGTACTAGCCACTCGATGGAGAATTTTGATGTTAAGTGATTAGGACTTAACACGTCAAGCTTTGAAAATTACCATGAATTGGCGGATAGGAATTTCAGTGGACCCACTGTCAGTTGATTTGATCAGTGGGGGATTTTGTGAGGAAACGCTAACCTGTCAAAAGATTGAATTTCGTCTCACAAAGAACTCGTGAGAGTCAGAGGATTTGATAACAATAAAAGGAAACATTCTGGCATTTAGAGCTTAAATGTAAATCTCTTATTTATCACTTTTATAGTGATTGGGTTATCCCTAAGAATACCAGATGTGGGATTCTTCTGGGAACTTCCCGATACATTGGTTATCCCGAAGGTACTAAGGATAGTATTTCTTCAGGAACTTGCCATTTATTAGCATCATGAGCCGGTCACCATCCTTGGTAACTAGGCGATATGCACCATTCGAGTAGACCGTCTCTACTACGAATGGTCCTTTCCATTTAGGTTCAAATTTGCCTTTCTTCTTAGAATTAAGGATCATAGGCCGTCTTTCAGTTAAGACCAAATATCCTTCTTTAAAACTCTGTTGTCGAACCTTCTTGTCGAAAGCTCGAGAAATTCTGGCTTGGTAAAACTCAATATGCTGTTGAGCTTCTAAGCGCTTTTCGTCGAGCATCTCGAGTTCTTCGAGACGTTTCTGATGTTGTTCTTCGGTCGTCATCTGGGTTGCGAGAGCGATTCGAAGAGACGGAATTTGTATCTCCAACGGGAGGACGGCTTCACACCCGTACACTAAGGAATACGGGGTCGCGCCAGTCGGTGTACGTACCGTAGTACGATAGGCCCATAGAGCCGCGCCAAGCTTGTCATCCCAATCTCGCTTATTATTTTTCACGAGTTTTGATAACAATTTTATGATCGTCTTATTGAAAGCTTCAGCCAATCCATTTGTTGTGGGATTGTAAGCCGTCGATGAGACGTCCTAAATTTTGAACTTCTCGCAAAACCTAATGAAGACGTTGCTGACAAATTAAGGACCGTTATCATATATGATTCGTCTTGGGACACCATGCCGGTAGATAATATGGTATTTGATGAATGCAATGACGTTACTGGTCTTAACTTCTCTGAGCGGAATGGCTTCGGCCCATTTGGAGAAATAGTCAGTAATTGCCAGGATGAATCGATCACCTTTGACCGAAGGGGGATTTATAGGACCGACAATATCCATTCCCCAAGTCTCGAACGGCCATGACGTAACCGAAGGATGCAGATGCTCCGGAGGTTGGTGCATATAATTCGCGTGTACTGGACACGCATGACACTTTCGGGCATATGCGACTGTGTCGCTCATCATAAGAGGCCAAAAATATCACATTCTTCTGATACGGTCATAAAGCTTGGGACCGGGTTGGTGTGCACCACAAATCCCTTCGTGTGCTTCCTTAAGGACTTCTTTAGCTTCCTTTGTCGATAAGCAACGTAACAGCAAGCCATCATACCCCCTGCGGTATAGCGTTCGACTCTCTGTATTATAATAGAACCTCGATGCTCTTCGTCGAATTGAATCCCTTTCCTTCACATCTTCTGGTAAGATTCCATGCAAGACGTAGTCGATGATGGGGAAACACTAATCTTGGAGTTCGAACTCGACCTGAGTTGCGTATACCTCTTGAACCACTTCTTCTTTGTCATCTTCATCGTAGAGTGGCACTAAGAGCTGGTGAGTTCTTACCGTAACAAACTTTTCCGTTCCGGGAGGCTGTGCCAGAGATACAGCTAATGCTGCTAAAGCATCTGCGTAGGTGTTCTGTAACCGCGGAACGTGTTTGATGAAGAATCCTTCAAATGATTCCGCTATTTCCACTGCCATCTTGTGATATGGTATTAAATCCTGACTTCGGACTTCATACTCCCCTTGGACTTGCTTAACTATCAGTTGAGAATCACCAAAATCTTCAAGATACTCAACCCCTAGTTCTTTAGCGAAATTGAGTCCTATGATCAGCGCATTATATTCGGCTACATTATTTGAGCATGGCTCGGTTAAAGAGTAGGCTCGAGGCATCACATATTTTCCTGGGGAAACTAACACAACTCCAACTCCGGAGGAAACCTTAGACATCCAGGAGCACCTGCCATATTAGCTGCCTGAGAAGCACCATCGAAATACAAACTCCATACCTGTTGATGGGAAGTTACGTTGACTTTGTGGGTTTCATCAGGTAGGTCGTCATATATCTCGGCGGTATCTGTAGTTGGATTAGCTGCCAGGAGATCACAAATGGCCTGTTCTTTTACTGACTTCTGTTGTTTAAAATATAAGTCATATTGGGACAAGAGCAAGGCCCATTTTGCTAATCGTCAGTTCATGAAAGCTGGTTGTGTCATGAATACTCGGACTGGGTTAACCTTGGAGATAACATAAATGGTCTGTCCAACTAGATAATGCCGTATTTTCTGAATTGCGAACACCAAAGCGAGACATTCCCTTTCGATCATGGGATATCGGGATTCGACACCTACCAAGGTCAGACTCAAGTAATATACTGCCTGTTCGTGACCGTTATCGTCATCTTGTGCGAGCAGTGCACTTAATAAGTGGCTCGTCACCTTGACATAAATCAAGAACGGTTTGCCCGATTTCGGTGCAACGAGTACAGGAGGTTTCGAAAGATATTCTTTAATACTCTTGAACGCCTTTTGACAAGCGTCGTCCCATACGAACGACATGCCCTTCTTCGTGAGCTTAGAGAATGGTTAGCATTTTTCTGAGAGGTTCGAGATAAACCGACGGATATACGCCAACCGCCCTTGTAAACCTCTGAGTTCCTTAAGGTTTCTCGGAGGTTGTAACTCATTAATTGCCTTTACTTTATCAGGGTCGATGTGAATACCTTTGGTGGTGACGACGAATCCAAGGAATTTACCACTGGACATCCCGAGGAAAGACTTGGTAGGATTCATTTTTAATTGATGGGTCCGCATCAGCTCGAACATGGTCTTCAAGTCTTTAATGTGGTCGTTCTTATCACGACTTTTCACGACTAGATCATCCACGTAGCATTCGATAGTCTTTCGGAGATGCTCCTAAAAGATCTTTGACATGGCTCTCTGATATGTAGCACCTGCATTCTTTAAGCCGAATGACATAACCGTGTAGCAGAAAACGCCGAGGGGCGTTCTAAATACGGTATGCTTTTCATCATCTGGATGCATCTTTATTTGGTTATAACCAGAGAACCCATCCATGAAAGACATCCTCTCGAACCCGCACGTATTGTCGATGATGACATCTGTGATGGGTAGGGGAAATCATCTTTTGGGCAGGCAGCGGTGAGGTCTCTAAAATCAATACAAACCCTGATTTTCCCGTTCTTCTTAAGGACCGGGACAATATTGGCCAGCCACTCGGGATGTTGCTCTTCCCTAACGAATCCCGAGTCAATAAGCTTTTTAACTTCGGCCTCGATTGCCTCCATCATTTGTGGACGAAACCGCCTTTGTTGTTGTTTGATAGGTTTGACATCCGGCTTAATATTGAGACGATGCACTGCTACATTCGGATCGAGCCCTGGCATGTCTTCATAGTTCCAAGCGAACACATCAATGTATTCCCTGATAAGAGAGATTAACTCTTCTTTCTCTTCCGGCGGGAGGCTATCGCTAATGAATATTGGTTTCGGATTCTCCTCATTACCCATATTCACTTGGACCACTTGATCTTCAGTAGGAGGTTCTCTTTGTTCAAACCTATCGCCGTACTGCATGTTTAGGTGATGAACCCAATGATCTTCCCAAGTTGGTATTTGATCGTCATCCTCTATCATCGTAGGATCAACCGTAGCCATGTTCGACATCAGCTTTTTGAACATCTCTCTGAGACTAGCGTCGGAATCCCAAGCTGAAGAATCAGAAGAATACCCATTTTTAGCTTTGTTAGCAATTTGATCAATAACTTGCCAGCAACATTCGTCTTCAGATGAGGAGACATAGCCTAAGCCTCTCCTGTGACGATAATAATCGTCGGGTTTTCCTTTTGGTACATAGGCCATTCGAGGTGGAACTCGCAGACCTCGACCAAAGCAAAGACCTTCTCCGAGCATGAAATAATATCCATACTTCTCCATGAGATCGCGCGCTTTAGTGTTATACCTAAATAGATGAGGGGCGGGTTTATCATCATTGTCTTCCTCATCCAAGAAGTGGTCCGGTAGCGGAGATTCCCTTCTTTTACCGTAGACGACTTCCTTTTCACCCCCTGTCTTAGCAGGAATGACAAGCGTCGTTCCGAATGGATCCTGTACCTGTTTTTTTGTCATACAAAATGATTGAAGTGGCATATACAAGCCAGGGTTGTCATACAGTTCTTTAGTGATATTATCAAGACACGACGAGTACTCTAAATCTTCATTTATTGATGTCTCTTCGGCAAGTTGCCAGTTACAACTACTTTCCGATGATTCATCATCGTCAAGATTGATTACAATGGGTACAATGTCGTTAAGTACAAAACCACCATCATAATCAAACCCAGCTTCGGTATCAGCTTCATCCCCGTTGTCCGTTCCTTAGGCCGATAGTTCAATATCGGATTTGGCACCGTATAGAAGGGAATCGGTAAAATAATTCTCCAATCCCTTAAACGGTTGCTTATCTGCGACCACCGTCTTGACTTCATTATTAGTGTCCACATATTTGAGGTACTGATGCAGAGTTGACGGGACTATAAGATTACCGTGGATCCAGGGTCTACCCAACAGTAAGTTATAGGATGTTTCCGCGTCAATCACGTAACAGGTAACTTCTGACTTTAAATCCCCGATCTGGCATTTGATCCGAATCTTTCCCAAGGGTCTGGACCCGCTGGTGTTGAATCCATAGATTATGGTGCCCGTAGAAGCTAGCTTACTTGCCGGTATTCCGAGATTATACATCAATCGGAGCGGCATGATGCTGACAGCGGAACCCGGATCGACTTGGATCCGGTTGACCACGCTGGAACCAATGTGCCCGGTGAAGTACAAAGGCCGATCGTGCTTTGAGTTCTTCGTCTGCATGTCTTCTTTGGTGAAGGAAATACAAGGAAAATGGTGTGCCGCGAGATTGCAGTGTTGAAATAACGGCTCCGGTTCTTCGGGAGATGGCTTGATTCGAGTCAAGAAAGCTTCGGAGTCGCTCAAGGCTTCTTGTAATGCTTTCCTTGTGTCCTTTGAAAGACGCAGTAGTTCGTATAGGGTTATCCTAGCCGGTATATTAGCTAACTACGCCATGATATCGAAATGGGGCGGAGAGCTTGCATTTCTCGGTTTGTCTCTCCCAATCGGATGATTGAATCGAGACTGCCTCGGGTTTTGGATTTCCTGACGTAAAGGCTCTTTCGCTTTCTCCTTTTGTTGGACCTTCTCCGTAGCTATAGGTGTTGGGGGAGTTGTGACAATTCCCAGTTCTGTTAATGTCTTGGAAGGGATGGTTTTGGTTACCCCCTGCTTAGCTAATTGCTCGGAAGCATCCTGGTATTTGTAGTGATACTCATTCCCACTTCGCGTTATAAAGGCTTCATGTTCATCTTCAGAAAGCGGGAAGGCTGGAATTCTGTCGTCATCTTCTCCTGGAATAGCAGAAGCTCCATAACAAGACTTACCTTTTTCTTTTGACCTTTTCTTGGAAGAGGTTCCAGTCCATTGTTCATCTCCAATCAAATCTGGATGAACCCAAAGAATCTCACCATTCGGGGCTGTGTGTGGCACAAGTCCTTTTTGGCGCTGTTTGTGAGGATCATCGTTCACCGTCTTCACTGCTATATTTATTATCGGTTCATGCTGGAACCAGTTCAAAGGAACAGAACCGAAGCTAATCGATACTGCATTCGCACCTACTTTTTTCTCCTTAGGTTGCTTCATAGTGATGACCCCGACATCGATTAGAGCTTGGATCTTATCTTTAAGGGCGTAGCATGCCTTGGTAGGATGATGCACCGCTCTGTGAAATGCGCAGTACTTTGGATCATTAATTTTTTTAGCATCTTCCGGATCCTGGATCGGAGGCAACTTGATCTTGTTGTTCTCGATAAGGTATTTAAAAATACCGGGAACTTCATCTTCTTTGAATGAATATAACTTCGAAAACTTTGGCTCCGAGGCCTTTTGCTTCTGGGGCTGTTGTTGCCACCTTGATTGTTGCGCCTTCTGTTGCTGTTGTTGCGGCTGCGCTTGCACTTCGAACGTCTGGTTCGCGTCCACTACATTCGCTTGTGCCTTTCCCTTACCCTTAGGGACAAAATTCTGTTGTGGAGGATTATGTGCCGTTTGACCTCTTTCAGCCTTCTTCCTTTTAAGGAATTGTTCGGCTCGTTCTCCTCGCACCTTCAAGTCCTTCCAGGTCTTTGGTGGTGCCATCCCCATAGCTTTGAGGATGTCCAATGAAAGATTATTATGGCAGGTTTCGAGGATGAAGTCTTCACTGACCGGATCTCTATAGTTCATTACTTTGTTCCGGAATCTCTTGACGAAGTTTTCAACCGTTTCACCATTCTTCTGTTTTTCATTGAATAGTGTGCCGATTGAGATCTCTGTGTCGTCGTTGAAGAAGTTCGTCAGAAACATGTCTTCCATGTTATCCCAGCTACTGATACTCCCTGGTTTGAGATGGCGATACTAATCGAAGGCTGCTCCACGAAGAGTGCCAACGAATGACCGCACCATAAGAGGTTCATTTCCGGAGATTATTCCAGAGTGAGATTTAAAATAAATTAGATGCTGGGTAGGGGAACCATTTCCATCAAACGGCGTAAAATTGATCAAATTGAATTTTGTCAGATATGGAATTGATTCCCATTCCCTTGGGTATGGACATGGTATCCCGGACCTCTTCACTTCTTGAGCATTCATCAATGCATTGATCTTGCTCTCCAAGTCCCTCATTTTCTTATCCTCACTCGTATCTGTCTTCGAGTAATTTCGGGGAGAAGTAACATGGTCCTCCTTCGTGTTATTATCATCCGAAGGGCCACCCCTATTATTGTTGTTGACGGGAGGAGTGTACATGTTGGCATTATCCTCTACTTCCCGTTCATCATCGCCTTGATTAGTATTGTTGCGACGACTAGACTCTCCTTAATGAGTTGTTAGTACCGCGATTTGCTGGTCATGCATTTCTCTCATCTGCTGCATGGCCATCTCTATTTCAAATTTAAAATTTTCCTTCTGCTTAGCCAAAGTGTCCTCAAGTATCTTAGACACCTGCTCGGCGCTAATCATGAGCGATTCGTAGGGTTGTCCCGCACTAGATGCCGTGTCATCGGATGCTATAGCTGAGCAGGCATCTGAACCAGCATCTGACACCTCATCCTCTAAAGAAAGTCCCTTTTGCATCCTTTGGTAATTCTTCCACCTACTGGTCCCTGATCTTAATCGAGTCATACATTGGGACACCGTGGTAAACTGATCCGGGCTAAAGCGTCGTGTTGACTTCCCTCTCCCGGTCATATTAACGGACACTTCTGGGAATTCGTCATCTTGACGGACAGGTTTTCTCTCGCGAAAACGCCTTGGTTTGGTCTCGGACGTTTTGGTAGAGATTCTCTCGAACACCGAAACTCTTCTTGGGGCTTTAGAACAACAGCATTCTGATAATACCGCTTTGATTATGTTAGCACAGGGACAATGAGGATCCGTGTCTCGAACATTTCTTTTCCAGGACTTATTCGTGCTTTCAGCCCTATAGTACAACTCGTCAGTTTGATAACTGGAGCAACCCATAGAGTGTTGGCACGACCTCCCAGGTATAACATCATCATCATCAGACAAATGTGTTTCCCTCTGGGGATACGACGCTTTATTGGCGTCTTCAAAAGTCACTCGTTCAGGTTTGCGCCTTTGCGAGCGTGAAAACCTAACGGGCTCTTGAACTTCGATCCGCAATCCAACGCGGTCGGTAACAGGGGTTTTCCCTTTATTATCTTTCTTGGGGGGATTAGTACGACCCCCAGTCTGGTTTGTTGTTTGGGGACCTTTCAACGGTCCCAATCGTTCCTTGACGGGTGCTTTACCTCGATCTCCAGGTAGAGGACCGAGGCGAGCCTTCAAGGGGACTCTGGATTTGGTGAGATCCATGCTATCACCTGGCTTCATCGGAGATGTGAGGACAGGGGAAACAGGATCTGAAATTGACGAAGCTCGAACAGTAACTTCGTTCATCTTCGCCTTAGGCGCTGGCTTTGCCTTCGGCATCCACACCTGTTTGCGCTTGGGCAGCTTCTTCACGGCTTCTTCCTTCTGCATTTCTTCTGCTTTCTGCAAAAGGAACTGGGCATGCGCGAGCAACGCGCGTCGCTTCTTGATTCGCTCCTCGAGGGTGGAGCGGGTCCTCTTGACACGAACCCATTCGTTCGTTTCTGTCTTGGAGGAGGAGTTGGTTGTTTGCCGTTGTTGTTCCCGGTGCTGTCTGGATTTTAGATCCTCATTATAGCGGATCCCGTCCATCAATTCCGAAGCCTTGGCTAATTGTCGCGTAAGGCGTTGACGCCGTCTTTGGCGCGCCCTCTTTGACAAGGTTGGAACGCCCTCAACAGTTGTCCTCACGGCGGAGGGAAGATCCGGATCTGCAGCTTCGACCACGTTGGACGTCGTTGGGGCGTCGCGGGGAGTAAGTGAAGCAGCGACGAGGGGATCTCGGATCTTCGAGCCGGAGGTCCCGCGAGCATTTCTGGAAGAGGATGCCTTCCTGCGCCTGCTTGGAGAGGCGGATCTGGAGGAGGAGGAAGAGAGGTACTCTTCAAACTTCTGTTGATCGAACTCATATTCGATCTTTTCATTCAACCGGATCTTGAATACCGGTTGCGTCACGACAGCCTCGGCAGCGAGGCTGTTGGTTCCCACTGTGGTCGTCAGTTTGTTTTCGGTAAAAGTTGCCTTCATTGTCGAACTCATTATAATAAAATTTGCTTACAAAGAATTCGAAATATTCAATAAGAAAAAGAATGAAAGATTATAACTTTTCGAAAATAACGCAAGATCCGTTCGTCGTCTCTTGCTTGCGTGGGTCTTTAGCCGGTGACGGGGACGTCGATGTCCGTGGACTACCTGACAATCAGGTCAGATGCAGAACTCCGTCGATTCACGAAGGAATCTAGAAGCAGAAGCGCTTATCTCGGCAACGGCGAGATAATTTCTCTTCTTAGGATTACCGCAACGGGATAATCCTAAGGAACGGACGTAGGTGAATGCAGATCTGACGAATCTCTCTCTTGTGTTGAAGAACTCGATCACTCTTCAGTTGCAGGGCTTCGCCAATTCTCCAAAATTCCAGATCTGAAAAAATGAGGCTCCGGGGCTTGTATTTATAGGCACGGGACGAATCTGAGTTGGAGACAACCTCGGGTGTCTCAACCAGGGCCGAGACACCCAAGGGTGTCTCGGCCTTGGCCGAGACACTTCGGGTGTCTCAGTTTAGCCTGAGACTCTCGTTATGCCCGTTTGATTGCTTCCATCATAAATTCTTTGTCCGAACTCGGATTTGAGTGATTCAAAGTACGTTGGAAAGCCAACGAGGAGTTCTATAAGCTCCAATGATTAAATCGTCTGTGGACTAAATGAGACACGAAGGGTATTTCGCCGTTTGTGAACGATACGAGGTTCCCGATCAGTTCGTGTTTCGTTATTCTGAAACTCTGTTGCTTCACGTAGTTCGTCGACTCACTTCAAGCATTCGTCAAAGTTAATCGAGCTTTTATAAGCTGGATAGTGATGTTCGTCGTCTTTTCTTAGCACTGAGCCGTTCGTGGAGACCTATAGGTAATTTTTGATGCCTACAGTCTTGATCAGTAATTTCAAAATAAAGAGCTTCTCCCTCAGGTCTTCATCCTCCATCGTGTTCTGCTTCTCCGCCATAAGGTTGAGACTGTTGTTGGGTGCTGTCATTCCTGGAACTTCCTTTGAACCCTGCGCTACCACGTATGCCTTCTTCTCCTCCTTTTTCTTCAATCCCTTCAGTTTCAGATGAGGATACTTCTCCCAACAACGATCAGCTACTTGTCCTATCTATTTGCAATGATTGCATGTCAATCCTGCCTTCCCCGAGTCACCCTTCTTCTTCTCTTTCTTAGGTTGAGGGCCACTAGACTTGCCTTCCATTTGTTTGGAGTCCCCCTTCGTTTCGTTGCCCTTCTTTTGCCTACCCTCAATGGCAATGACCTTCACACTCGCCTCTGCAATGGACTCAACTGTGAAAAGCATCTCCTTCCGGATATATTCATTCAGACCCGCCATATACTTCATAAAAATAGGATATTCCTCTGTTGCGATGTTGAGGACCATCGCCTGCTATTGGAATTTCGTCGTATACTCTTGAACGGTCTGGTTGAACCGTTAGCACAACCTGTACCACTTGTACCAACGCTCTTCGAGGAACCCTACCAGATAGAATTGCTTCCTAAGTAGTTCCTTAAACTTGTTCCACGACACCACCTTCTTCTCCTGCTTGTAATAGGATTTCCACCATGTCAGTGCATGTCCCGAAAGCTTCAAAGTCACGAACACGAGCTTCTCCTTGGATAAATATCCGTAGAGTGTGAAATAGGTCTCCATCCGCTCGATCCAATCATCAAGTCTCTCGACGTTGACACTCTCGTCATAAACAGGAATCTCCACTTTGAAGTCTATCTTTAAATTTTGGTAAGAACCCTTACCCACTTGGTGTGAAACAGACTTAACAATATGAGCCTCCTCATCTGAATCAGAACCCTCGCCTTCTCTATCGGACTCTACAAGTTTCTTCTTGCCTTTCGAAGAAGATTCCTCCTTGTTTCCTTTGTCTTGGAGAAGATTGACGAGTTTCACGAGGGTCGAACCCATTGTCTCCATCTGCTTCTCTAATTCATCTAGTCTTGTTGAACAGTCTCCTTCAGTCATCATCTTCTTCCTTAATTTCTGGACTCCTTCTAATGAAATAAGGATCTCACCTAGCTTCTTATATTACGATCGAGTCAGGACCATACATAGGATGCCTCCTCTTGTAGGCGTCTAAAAATGCCTATAGGTGTCTGCACACAGCTCGAGACAAAGAGAAGGCGATGAACGTTATTATCCAAGTCGAAGGGAATTGTCCGAGTCAAAAGGGATCATCTGATGCCGAGAAGTGCATAAAGCGAATCGGCGAAACGTTAATGACTTGGCGACGAACCACCAGAACGGCCAACGCCAGGTGGCCCACGTGCTCACCGGCCACCACCAAGTGGCCCGCATGCTAATCAGCCACCAAAATAGTAAATCAAGTGGCCCGCATGTTCACCGACCACCTCTAAGTGGCCCGCATGCTCATCAGCCACCTCCAAGTGGCCAGCGCGCTCATTAGCCAGCTCTAAGTGGTCCGCGCGCTCATCAGCTAATTCCGAATGGCCCGTACGCTCATCGGCTGGCTCCAAGTGGCTAACACGTTCACCGGTTACCTCCAATTAGCTCGCGCACTCATCAGCTAGTTCCAAGTGGTCCGCATACTCATCGGCCACCGTCAAGCGATCCGCGTGTTCACGAAACACGCATAGCGAACCTAGAAAGTGTACCAGTCAGCGAAACAATAAAATACGCGTAAACGACAGAACAAGTCAAAGCCCAAAAAACCAAGAAAGCCCCTGACGGTCGAGTCACGTTAAAATGACCCGGCCAGGCCAGTGGCTCGGCCATGGGTCGAGCCACCAAATGGTGGCTCGGCGGCCAAGCCACCAAGTGGCAATTCGGCCAGTTCCGATCCAAAACCAGTTTTTTTTTGTTTTCACGGATTCTTTCAGGATTTGTTTGTTTCTGAGCATCCCAACTAATCTGATACTATGGTTAATCAATTATTAACTGAAGATAAGGAAGAATCCCTCGTTTTGATCCAAAAACCCCTCAACCGAAGCCTATAAATACGAGCTCGGGTGTTCATTTTTCGGGATCAGGAGATCAAGACGGCGAAGTGCTATCAAAATTAAGAATGGAGCCATGAATTTCAAAGGGTTAGCAGATCTTGGCGAAGTTTCTCCATAAACAAAAAGAGAGTTCGAGAGATCTGAAACCCCTTTCTCCCATATTCCTCCGGATTTAAGCTTGGTCTTAAATCCCGAGAAGAGTCATAATCTCGCTTGGTCGGGATTACCACTTCAGCGAATACTTCCTTCATGAAGTAGGAGCTTTGATTTTCAATCTGTTAATCGGATCTGATCCGCGACGGTCTACGGATATCAACATCCCCAGCACAGGCAAAGATCCCACGCAAACAACAGGTGATAAACATATGTTACGTGTTGTTTGAAGGAATTGTAATCTTATATTTTTATTGTGTAAGAATATCTTACAAAAAGATCAACTTTTTATTTATTTAAATTTATTATAACGGCTAAAGTTGTAATAGATTCGATGACAATAAAAATAGCAATTTCTGACCCAAACACCTCTATCGGATCTAAACGCTCTTATACCAACTTGATACGAGTCGCCGTACGAGCACCTTTGATCGTGGAATTACCAAAGATGGGTTGAGAAGAAGATAACAAGAACACAAGAGTAATTCAGTGTGGCGAAGGAAAATACCTTCTCTAGATTATGAGAATCAAATAACTTACAATCTCTCACAATCTCACTAGAATTGAAGAACAATCTCTCTCAATTCTCCCAGTACAATCTAACCTCTCTTTATTGTTTTAAAACCCTAAAACAATCCATTTTATATGTGGAACAACGTGGATGGCAAAGTAGTAAATAACCAAGCCTAAACCCCACTGCTAAACGTGTAAACAGAAACCCAAACAAACCAGGAAACCATCGATGAGTCGACTCACGACTGAGATGAGTTGACTCGTCCGAAACTAGACAAAACACAAAACCAGCAATGATTCGACTCATGACTGAGATGAGTCGACTCGTCAGAGACTGGTGACAAACGGCTGGGTTTCGTGAGTCAACTCATGACAGGCATGAGTTGACTCAACCTAATGAGTCGACTCATGACTGTTATGAGTCGACTCACGGGCTAAAAATCGGATGCTTCGATTCTTCAATTCGTCATCTCGTTTCACGCTCCAACCTGCGTTCCACTGTGCTGTTTTACACCTTTATTCTCAAGCTACCATGAGAATCAGCTATCCTGAAGCTCCCATGAGGATCACTAAGTTCCGAAGAGAAGATACACCCGTATCAGGGCCTTCCAAGGAGGCATCATTGGGAGGTAATCGGTATTTGGTTTTCGTAGTTAGGGATTGTTCTAGGCATTAGTGGGTTGCAACCAGGTCTCGTTGGTGTAAAGTCCTAGAAATCAATAACAACTGGAAGAAGTGTATTGGCAGAAAGGTAACCCATCGTTCTAGCTTGGGTAGGGGTTCTTTCTTGTATTTGTGTCGAGCTCATGGCAGGTTGAGACACTTCATTGATATGGAGACATTGGGACAACGAGATGAGATGACAGTTTTGATGGGTCGTTCCTTGCTGGAGGGGGATCAGCGTTGGTTGTTAAGCATCTGTTTTGATTTTGGAGCTTCGACATATTTGGGTCATCTTTGTTATAGGTTATTGACTGCTGCGTGTGGAGATTTTGGATCTGGTGGAGCTACTTTAGATTTTGGGTTGCGTCAGATATTTGGTTGCCCAGTATTTGATCACACTGAGGATGTGAGATTTGATCCAATTGTACGTTTGGGATTCAGAGGTTTGTTTGATTATCAGTTAAGAGCTTCTGATTTTGTTCTGAGCAGGTATGTCACATTTGACTCTCGACATGTGGAGAGTGTTGATTAGATCATTGGGATATCACAACGGGTGGATGGTGATGCTACTTCACATTGGGTGGAGATTACTCCACATACTCCAGATCATACTGCATCGTTTGAGATTTTAGCTGAGGTGGCACAGTTTGGAGATCATTTGGATTTGGATGCAAATGATGAGTTGGTTTTGAATTCGAGTGCAGCTGGTGGACATGTTTTGGATACGGCCATTGGTTCACCTCAGGTGGAGGTGTTTGATTTGTTCCAGTTTGGGACTATTGGGAGCGCTATCAGTTACAGATCCGTTGGTAATGTTGGTGAAGAGTTGTAAACTTTTCTATTTGATTGAGGGCCTTTGGAGGCCATTTGGGTGAACTACGTGAAGGCTTGATTCCTTAGGCAAGAGGATATGTAGGCAGTCTTTTATGATGCAGCCGGATTGGTATGTTTATACCGATATTTAGATAGGCATGTCCATCCGGGCCGGCCCGGGCCGGGCAAAACCGGGGCCCGGGCCCGATCGGGCCGGGTTCCGGGCTGGCCCGGGTGATTTTCAAATTTTTTTTAATTTTTTTCCAAAATTTTTCACTTTTACTTAAATTTTAAATTATAAAAAAAGACAAGAAAAATAATAAAAACAATAATTTTATTAATTACTTAAAATGACATAAATTACAAATAAAAAATGATAAAAACAAATTCTTTATTAATAATTAATAAATTATTTACAAATTACAAGTATAAATTTATTTTGGAATTAATCGCATCACAATAGATAAGTAAATCCCAACTAGGTTGGCACCTACTCACCTATATCACTATCATTTGTAATTATTTCCAAAATAATTCTTTACAAATTTTAAGCTAAGATATAAAAACTACAATCTATTCATTATATCTATCTGCTAGTCCCAATTCTTCAAATTTATCTTTAATTCCAGCCATCCGATCGATGCCTTGCGTTTGCTTCTCGTACCTCCACCAATCTTGTAAGCACATCACCGCTTGTACAGTATACGGATCCAAGCATGTCCTATGATCGTCGATCAAACGATCTGCTGTGCTGAAGGCGGATTCCGAAGCTACCGTCGAAACCTGCACTGTTAGTAAGTCACGAACCATGGTGGAAAGTATAGGATATGAAACTGATCCATATACTTTCCACCATTGTAAAATATCTAAAGCATTTCCTTGACATCTAACTAAAGAAGCAGAAAAATATTCATCTATTTCAGAAACCTCCGATGATGACGATCCAAGTCCAGATCCACCAGTTAGCTTAGCTATCATTGCATACCTATCAAAACTTACACTTTTACCTCGGGATGAGCTCGAAGAAACCGAAGCTGTAGACTGTTGTGTAGCTACACCATGTCTAGCTGCATACTCATCATATAAGGTTTGAAAATAATTTCTAATAGCTAAATGATGAGTAGTAGCAGTAAGGACGGTTCCATCATCTAAGTCTATAATCTGATTACCATACAAGGATTGTAACAAACTTCGAAGGCCAATATCTTTCAAGCATGGATCAATAAGAACCCCCAAACCAAAAATATGAGAAATAGGCCTAAAGTACTTATTAAATTTGCTCTCCATTTCAAAAACCATAGGTCCAAAAGTATTATCCATATGATATTTCCCAAAAAAAATTTGAATATTTAAAATTTGTAAAGCAGCTAAAGTAATGGTTGGATAATAACAGCCAGATAATAACATTGTAGCATCATAAAAAACTTGTAATATTTTATTTAAATTACATATAATTGTCCATTCATCTTCAGTTATTCCATAAGTGCTACCAGAACTAGAACTAGAAGCATAATAGTTTATAAAATCAGTTATAATGTCTTTATATTCAATTGCTACACTTAACATTGCATATGTGGAATTCCACCTATGGTCAACATCTTTTGGAATTAGTCTAGGCTTTATATTTTTTCTTTTACAAAATTGTTTCCATCTTTTAAGTCTTTGTTCAGAAGCACTATGCATGTAAGCAACTGTTCTAACCTTTTCTATCATGGGTTTAATTTCAGTAAATGCACTTTGAACAATTAAATTTAAAATATGACAGATGCACCTAATATGAAAAAGATCACCATGACATGGCAATGATAAAGTTGATCTGATAAAATCAACAGCTACATTGTTATTACTTGCATTATCTAGTGAAAGAAAAAATATTCTTTTTGAAATTTCTAATTTCATAAGTTCTTCAATTATTAAATTTGTAACATTAGCACCAGTATGTGACTCTTCTATTGCAATAAAAGAAACAACTCTTTAAACATTTCCTAATTTTCATCAATCCAGTGTGCTGTGATACATAAATATCCAGTTTGTGCTCTAGATGTCCAAATATCAGAAGTTAAAGAAAATTTACAGTTTAAATTTTTAAAATAAGAAATTATTTTTTCTTGTTCCTGCTGATAATATTTTAAAATATCACGTTGACAGGTTTGACGAATTTTTTTTTTAAATGTAGGATAAAAACCATCTCTAAACATATCTTCAAATTCATCATCTTCTACTAATTTAAAAGGAAGGTTTTTAAGAATGATAAACCTGATTACGCATTTTCTGGCTCTGGCAGCGTCATAGTTCCAACTACCGAGATTACCAGAAGAGGAGGATTGAGAAATCATAGATTGTCGGATATCACCTTGAGGAGTCTGGCCTTTGTTGTGTTTATCTAAATGGCGTTTGAGGTAGTTGGTGCCGCTCTTATGATGAGCTTGAAAAATCTTGCCGCATAATGGACACTTAGCCTTCTGGGTGAGGATCCTACCGTGTTCATCCTTGGTGACATCGATCTTCTCATAAAAATTTCACACATCGGATCTTGGCCTTTTAGGAGCTCTTGGTGCAGATTCGTCGCCACCGGATTCGGGATTAACTTCAGTAGGAGTAGACCCAGTAGGAGGACTCATAGTAGGAGGACTCATTTCAGGATCAGGAGATATGTTTTGCTCTTCATAATCAGATCCGGAAGCTATTTGATGAAAGGATTAGAAAGTATAAATAAGAGAGTATAAGAGTATAAGAGAGAGTATAAGAGTATAAGAGAGAAGAGATGAGTTTTTGGTGTGAAGAAAACAAATAAAACCCCCCCTCTATTTATAGAACCAGCCCCCTAGGCAAATGACCAAAATAACCTCACAAAATAGCCATTTTTTGACCGTTTTTGGGGGCAAAACGGTCAAACAAGCGTTTTTGGCCGTTGTGGCCGGGCCGGGCCGGCCCGGCCGTTTTGGCCACAACGATCACCAATGGTGACCGTTGTGGCCGGGCCGGCCCAGATTTTTCAGGCAACGGTCACCACTGGTGACCGTTGCCCCGGGCCGGGTCTGCGGGCCCGGGCTGCCCGGCCCGGAATCTGACCCGGCGCCGGCCCTATTCCGGGCCGGGTCGGGCGCCGCTGGACGTAACCCAGACCCGGGCCCGGAACCCGGCCTGGCCCGGAGTTCCGGACCGAGGCCGGGCCGGGCCCGGGCTGGCGGGTATTTTGGACAGCCCTACATTTAGAGTTTGTTAGCATTCTCGTTTGGGTTCTCGACTTGTTGTGGATTGAGTTGGTTGTTGTGGATTTGTTCCACTTCGTACTGGACGCAACAAGTGAGACGTTTGGTTGGTATTGGTGTCGGCTCAGTTTTGGAAAAACTTTGACGAGGTGAAGAATTGTTGGATAGCAGGTTCCTAATATGTTTCCTAATTTATTTTGGTAACAGGTTATTGGAATTCCTAATCTGTTTTGGTAACATAATTTCAAATCTGTTTTGGTAACAGGTTATTAGGATTCCTAATATGTTTTGTTTTTTATTTTAGAATTCCTAGTATGTTTATGATTTTAGGATTTCTATATATATGGAACAATTGGAAGACAGAATTGAGAAGAAAATTGGGGATATTTAGAGCACAGAAAAGAGGTATTTTCTGAGCTATTGTTTAGGGTTTTGTTTGGAGAGAATTAAAGATTTGTTGGTGAGATTAATTGGTGAGTTTGAGTGATTTGTAATCTCAGTTTGTACTTTTATTCTCTATCAGTGAAAAACTATATCCCCTTGTTGCCCCGTGGACGTAGGTAACTTGCCGAACCACGTTAAAATTGGTTGTTTGTGTTTGTGGCATTGATTTGGTTCGTTTGACCTTCTCTCGACGTTCGTTTGATTTGATTTCTCGTAGCACGTTGGTTTGGTTGTTTGGCTTCCGCAACACACAACATAGACTCTCTGTAGGTCTACCTTTTGCGAATATATTTTCTAAGTGAAATTTTTTTACTCTTAAAATCGTTTAAATTTTTTGAGGAGACAGATTGACCCCCTACTTTTTTATTAGTGAGGATAAGGCACTCAATCGCGGATTTTTTTTAACTTTTAAAAGACTTGAAAAGTTTCTATAAGGCAGTGGGGTGAAAGAGCACTTGCACAAATACGACAATAGATCTATTCGCAACAAGTGGAACTACGTACAGGAGATCTATTCGCAATTAAACGTATTAGTTATAACGGAACAAACATATGTGACAAGAGCGTTAGCCACATTAAACTCTTACAAGAGATCTATTTGCAACAAGTGAAACTACATGAAATCTATTCGCAATTAAACTTATTAGTTATAACGAAACAAACACATGTGATGGGAGTGTTAGCTACATTTTGCTCTTACTAGTGTACGTACTTGATGATTGTTTTCATTCAAATAAATTTTCACAAATTGCACACACAGTCGCAAATTGCAATCGCGCATACTTGTTTTGGGTATCCCTTCTTTGATTTACAAGCAAGATTAGCAATTAGATGGTTCCGTAAATTAAAAAACAAAGAAACCAGCTCATCATGTGCACTGATCCTGAACGTAGAACGTCAGCCATCAACTGTAATCAAATACGTACATAACAAGTGTATATGAAACTGCCACGTGTCCATCGCCATTACGCGCCGACTTAAATGCCGGTGGGAGACACGCGCCCATGCTCGATGAGTAACGGGAGAGACCGGGACTGCGACCGGAGTCAACCAAGGGAGAGTGATCGAAGTTCATCATACGCGTGGGGTTTTGATGCCACGCGTGACCGACACGTGGCGTTCACATGAATGCATGTACATTATATATACCGGTTGATATTTTTTTTTTGTTGGTATAGTTCATTTATTTTAGTTGTGTCGTGTGCTGTGTCATATGGATAGAATTTTAATTGGATTTGGTCAGGTTTGGGTCTGTGTTCAGATGCTTTCGGTCTCGCTGCAAGATGTGATTGAATCTAACTTGGCCTGCCGATTTGATGATGTCACGTTTGGTCTTTGCTCGGTAACTTGCTATGGTCAATTATTGGCGAAGTACACTATGAACATTATTTTTATAATTGTACTATATTTGGATTTTTCTGACGTTGCTTCTCAAAAAACATGCGTATCTTGTTACCAAATTAGGCAGGATTTTACTCCTACGGCTGGTAAAAATTAAGCTTCCAAAGTTGCACCGTGCGGTTATGCAAAGCTCAGCTTCGGGGTGGGGGTGGGGGTGGTTAACACTTCAAACTCTTTATCATTTTCTTGCGTGGGACTGAATTAGAGCACTCGACTTTAAAATACAGTCAAAACTCCGACATCTCTTTTAGAACCAAAAGGCCCCTCAAATCCTGTTACTTACTTAAGATTAGTCCTTTTAGTTGACTACTTTGATTAGTTACCATTTGAATGTTATATTTATTGCATGCAGACTTTGTACTCTGCTTGCCTTCTAGACTACCTCCTGAACTATTTTTAATGTTATCTTAACCCCCTCGAATGTCAAATTCGTTACCGCTTCCCTTTTAAACTATTTTCAGCTCCACCTCATCTTTGAACTATTATTTTCATTACCTAAAAAAATGAGGAAATTAACTATGTCAACTGAGAGAGTTACCTATGCCACTCCAAGGATTTTACGCATGTTATACAATTGATTTGAAAGGACAAAAAAGGTCGGCAATTGCACTGCGGAAATGCCGACTTGACCACCTTTCTTATCCAAATCAAGTATAAAGACACGATCCATCATAATATCCATTAAAGTTGTTACCTACATCACTAGCGAGCAAAAAGATACACGCTTATGATATTCCAAACAAAAAGGACTCCTCCACCTTGTCTTTCCTTCGTTTTTTTGCTGGGTTATATTTCTCACGCATTAATCATATGTTATTAGGTTGTCTTCTAAAGGTTTTTTTTTTTCAAAAAAGAAAACGAATAAGAGAAACTATACTAGTAGAATATTACAAATCGTAGACGGATCATCATTTCCGTCTAGGATGTTTCGAATATCCGTCTAGGATGGGTATCCTAGACGGAAATTCCGTCTAGAATGTATTCTAGATGGTTTTGAATTCCGTCTAGGATGTATTCTAGACGTTATTTCCGTCTAGAATACTACATCCTAGACGAAAACTTTCTAGACGGAATTCCGTCTAGGATACTCATCCTAGACGGAATTCTAATTTTCCTAGACGGAATTTTCCGTCTATGATGCTTCATTATTTAGTAGTGCTAGTACATTGTTTGATTATGATTGCGTTAATTCTCACAAAGAAAATATTTATAAGAGAAGAAAATAAAAGTAAGAATAATATATGCTTCTACCCACACTCATTCAACTTATTAATATTTAAATTCACACGATGAATACTAGTAGATCCTCCTGCATCATCGTAATTAAGCACTGGATTTGTTTCGTATTTATCTTTAGACGTAGATACGTAAGTAGGCTAAAAGTAATTTAATGAAGTTTTGTTTTTTTTTCGGTTTTAAAAAGATCACCTTTTTAAGTTTTATATACACACAAAAGAAATGGGTGTATGGTATACCTCTCAATCTCACGCAAAATTGACGCGCAGTGAACCACGTTTGACCAATAATTGTGATCTGATTTAGATATTTAGCTTAAATTGGATGCAGGGCCGAACATCCTGTCTCAAAAAAGTTTGGTGTGCAAATAATTAGGCTTGATTAACATTTCAAATCCGAAAAGAATAACAATGTCTAATAAAATAACTATAACAAAATCATGTAGCAATCCAAGTTAGGCTTTATCCTCTCCTGAGTCTCCTCTATGATATTTTTTATTTAATTCGTTGAGGAAAAAAGCTGAGCGAGCTAGATTACGTACTCACAGTTCTAATTATATTATATACTCCCTTAAAAAAGTGCGATGTGGAAAAACTTTTCAATGACTATATTACTCCTATTTTTTTTGATATTATATTCTAATACTAATTAAACTAAATTAATTATTATTGTCAATTAATTATATTATATGCCACTTTGAGTTTGTATAATTTGGTCCCTAAAACTTCCAACGTTATTATAAAACAACACATCATATTAATTATTAGTAATGTATAATAATATATTAATAGATAATTTTATGTTAATAAAGCATTTACGGAAAGAGTAGATTGTTGGATAGGATTCCTAATCTATTTTGGTAACATGAGGTTATTAGGATTCCTGAGGTTATTAGGATTCCTAATCTATTTTGGTAATAGGTTATTAGGATTCCTAATTTGATTTGGCTTTGGTTTAGAATTCCTAGTATGTTTATGATTTTAAGATTTCTATATATATGGAACAATTAAAGGAGAGAAGAGGTAGAGAGAATTAGCATTGTTTTGAGTACTTTGAGAGGGAGATATTGTGAGGGAGTTGAGAGCTTTGGTTAGGATTATATTTGAGTAATTTTGTGAGTTGTAACCCTTTGTATTTCTCCTCCATATAGTAAAATCTCCACATCCTCTCCCCGTGGACATAGGCAATTTGCCGAACCACGTAAAAATTGGTTGTACTGTTTTTGTGTGATTTGTAATAGCTTTTTAGGATCCCTCGACAGGTCAGTCCTAGAACTGATGAGAGGAAGAGCCGATATCTCACTTTGTTGAGATATTCGCTTCAGATTCTTGTTTCCTTTGTGAAACGGGAATTCTTATTGCGATCTGAATCTCTTGTTGTGCTGTCGAAGTGCTGCCGAAATTTCCGCTACGCGCATCAAGTGGTATCAGAGCCCAGATTTCAGATCTAGGGTTTTTTGGTAGAGGAAGATTCTTGTGTGAAGCTTAGTTCTTGGAGTTCTCGGCTTCGGTGGAGATAGCATTAGGAGTTACCGTTAGAGATTTTGCTTTCCTCGTGTGGATAGGAGATCTATTTAGAATCCGATCTAGGGTTCAGTTGGGTGGTTCCTAATTTCTATCAAATTTGTTCTTTCTCTATAATTTGGAGTTAGTTCGCAATGGGGGAAGAATGTGAAAGCAGCAAATCGATGGTGAGTACAATACAAGTTGGTTTTCAGAACACTAAGATTAGTGTTGTGAAGTATGATGGCAAAATCAACTTTGGTTTGTGGATTAGCGACGTACAGGATGCGCTCAATGCTCAGAATTTGGAAGAGACCATCATGGTCCACGCGAGGCCACCTAAATATGAAGAGGCGATATGGGAGAAGATGAATAGGAATGCTTGTGGGGTGATCAGGTCCTGTTTGGAACAGGAACTGAAATATGATGTGATTGGGGTGACGTCTGCAATGAAGATGTGGAAAATTCTCAACAACAAGTATCTCACAAAGAGTGTTGAGAACAGGTTGCACTTGCTGCAAAGACTCTTCAGATTTCAGATGTCCAGAGGCACCTCACTAGCGGCTCATGTGAACAACTACACTAAGTTATTGTCGGACTTGGCGAATGTTGATGAGAAGATATCGGATGAGTACAAGGCGATTATTTTGTTGGGCTCCTTACCCAATGAGGAGTATGATACCTTCGTGCTCACTTTGTTGAACGGGAGATCTTCTATCAGCTATAGTAAAGTGACTAACGCTTTGACAAACTACGATTTGAGGAGGAAGGATAATGAGACTTCCTGCGCTAGTACTTCAGGAGAGGCCTTGTCGACGAGAGGTAGAAGCCCATATCCGAAAGGTGGTAATAGAGGGAGGTCAAAGTCAAGAAGCCGCCATCAATTAGCAAAGAACCAATGTGCATTCTGCAAAGAGCAGGGACATTGGAAGAGAGACTGCCCGAAGCTCAAGGAGAAGGAGAATGGTAAGAAAAAGGGCCCGAAGGCCAATGAGGTGAATGTTGCGAAAGGCGATGATTCCGATGATTCGTGCTTTTCTCTACTGATTACTCCGGAAGTGAACCATGTGGATGCATCTGATTGAATGCTTGATTCCGACGCTACTTATCATGTGACCCCTAGGCGAGACTGGTTTGCATCTTTTGAGAAAGTCGACGGGGGTGTTGTTGTCATGGGAAATGATCAATCCTGTAGCATTTGTGGGATAGGTACCGTGCGGGTTAGGATGCACGATGGAGTAGTCCGTGAGTTAAAGGAGGTGAGATTTGTTCCCCAATTGAAGAAAAATATTATCTCAGTTGGAGCTTTGGAGGCGAAGGGATTCAATGTGACTTTCAAAAACGCTGTAGCAAAGGTTACTAAGGGATCATTGGTGGTGATGAGGGGAGTCCGCAATCGAAATTTGTATTATCTGAAGGGAAGCACCGAGATTGGCTAGGTTACTTCGGCTATTTCAGAAGCAGACATGAGCAGACTTTGGCACTATAGATTGGGGCACACAGGTGAAAAGTCATTGCAGGCATTGTGCAAGCAGAGACTATTGAAGGGAGCCAAGAGTGGGAAGATTGAGTTCTGTGAGCACTGTGTTCTTGGCAAGAAGACGAAGGTGAAGTTCGGGACTACCATTCATCAGACGAGGGGCATCCTGGACTACGTGCACACAGACGTTTGGGGTCCCACCAAGACTGCATCACTTGGTGGTCGACATTGGTTCGTCACTTTTATAGATGACTATTCTAGGCGTTGTTGGGTGTACACCATGACGAAGAAGAGTGAAGTCCTAGATTTATTTGTGGAGTGGAAGAAGAGATTGGAACTGCAGACTTTGAGAAAGATCAAGACGTTACGATTCGACAACGGTGGTGAATATACTTCAGACCCCTTTCTGCAGCTATGTCGAGACGAGGGCATAGAGAGGCACTTCACGGTTAGTCATACACCGCAGCAAAATGGGGTGGCAGAGAGGTTGAATTGGTCTTTACTAGAGAAGATCCGATGCTTATTGTCGCAGAGTGGTTTGGAGAAGATCTTTTGGGCTGAGGCACTTACGTATGCGAGCCACCTCATTAATAGGCTGCCTTCATCTGCGATTGAGGGGAAGACCCCTATGGAGAAGTGGTCGGGAAAGCCAACACATGACTATGACCAGCTCAAGGTATTCGGGTGCCCTACATTTTATCATGTGAGAACTGATAAGTTGGAACCTCGAGCTAGGAAGGCCATATTTGTAGGATTCAAGCGTGGTGTCAAGGGATACAAGCTTTGGGATCCAGTGGATAAGAAGATTGTGCTGAGTAGGGACGTCACATTCGATGAGGCTTCTATCTTGAAGCTTCCCAGTTCTCATCAGGTGGAGAGCAACCCGACGGAGGAGATATCGCAGGTGGTGGTGATCGATGCAGCTCCACATCGTCCAGAAGGTACAGTATCCATGCAGGTGCCGACTGAGGTGACGCCAGGCAAGCACGATGGTGACACGGAGGATACGAGTACTGATGTGCAGGATCAGGGACCGACGGCTCAGGTCCAGGATTCGATTGCGGTTCGGAGACAGAGGAGAAACATACAGATGCCAGCACGGTATGCCGATACAGTTACGTATGCACTTCCGGTGGAGAGTATCGATGAGATGGTGCCTACTACATTCAGAGAGGCCGAATAGAGTTCGGAGGCTAATTCATGGCAGGTGGCTATGCAGGAGGAGATGGAATCTCTTCATAAGAACGATACATGGGAGCTTGTTGAGCTTTCAAAGGGGCGGAAGACAATTGGTTGCAAGTGGGTATACACAAAGAAGGAAGGCATTGAGGGCACTCCATTGAGATTCAAAGCTAGGTTGGTTGCGAAGGGCTATGCACAGGAGGAAGGAATAGATTATAATGAGGTTTTCTCTCCGGTGGTGAAGCACTCTTCGATTCGAATTCTGCTAGCTTTGGTGGCACAGTATGGTTTGGAGTTAGATCAGTTGGATGTGAAGACGGTATTTCTTCATGGTGATCTTGATGAAGAAATATATATGACTCAGCCATTGGGATTCCGAGCTGTAGGGAAAGATAAGTTGGTTTGCAGGTTGAAGAAATCGCTATACGGTTTGAAGCAGTCTCCTCGACAGTGGTATAGGCGATTTGATGGTTTTATGCTTGGTCATTCATACACTCGGAGCCAGTTTGATCCTTGCGTATACTTTCGCAAGTTGAAAGGAGGTGCGTATATTTATTTGTTGCTCTATGTCGATAACATGTTGGTTGCCTCTATTTCCAGGTCGGCTATAGATGAGTTGAAAGTTCAGCTTTCAAATAAGTTTGAGATGAAGGACTTGGGCGAGGCGAAGCGTATTTTAGGGATGGAGATCGGCAGAGACAAGAAGAAGGACAGAATTTGTTTGACACAGGTGGCTTATTTGAAGAAGGTTCTACAGCGATTCCATGTTAGTATGGATACAAAGCCAGTTAGTGTACCATTGGGAGCCCATTTGAAGCTTTCAGCTGGCCTTTCACCGAAGTCAGTTGAAGATCGTGAGTTAATGTCGAAGACTCCATATGTGAGTGCGGTTGGGAGCTTGATGTATGCGATGGTATGTACGAGACCGGATTTGTCACAGGCGGTGAGCATGGTATCGAGATACACGCACGATCTAGGAGTGGGTCATTGAGACGCTATGAAATGGATTTTGATGTACATTCGAAGTACGCTCAATGTTGTTTTGGTTTATGAGCGGGACACTAAAGGTGGGCAGTTATGCATTGGTTATGTTGATTCGGATTATGCCGGGGATTTGGATAAGCGTCGGTCTACGACGGGGTATGTGTTCACTTTGACCCGTGCGTCGGTGTGTTGAAGATGCACCTTACAGTCGACGGTGGCTTTGTCTACGACGGAGGCAGAGTATATGGCTGTTACGGAGGCTGTGAAGGAGGCTATTTGGCTTCGAGGACTTTTGGAGGAACTTGGTATATCGCAGAGATCCGTCACTATTCATTGTGATAGCATGAGTGCTATTTATTTGGCGAAGAATCAGGTTTTTCATGCGAGGACGAAGCATATTGACGTTCGTTATCACTTCGTTCGGGATGTTCTTGAAGATGGCGATGTGGAGATTGTGAAAGTCCACACAAAGGATAATCCGGCGGATATGCTCACTAAGGTGGTTCCGAGCAACAAGTTTGATCATTGTCAAAACTTATTGCACATTCGTGTTTGTTGAGGCCGTTGACGGCCATTTGGATGAACTACGGGCGGCTTGATCCCCTTGGGAGAGGGGGTACGTAGGCAACCACATTGGTGCAGCCGAGTTTAGAGAGACAATACATTGGTGCTCATGTTGGTGTCGGCTCAGTGTTGGGAACACTTCGCCGAGGTGGAGAATTGTTGGGTAGGATTCCTAATCTATTTTGGTAACATGAGGTTATTAGGATTCCTGAGGTTATTCGGATTCCTAATCTATTTTGGTAATAGGTTATTAGGATTCCTAATTTGATTTGGCTTTGGTTTAGAATTCCTAGTATGTTTATGATTTTAGGATTTCTATATATATGGAACAATTGAAGGAGAGAAGAGGTAGAGAGAATTAGCATTATTTTGAGCACTTTGAGAGGGAGATATTGTGAGGGAGTTGAGAGCTTTGGTTAGGGTTACATTTGAGTGATTTTGTGAGTTGTAACCCGTTGTATTTCTCCTCCATATAATAAAATCTCCCCATCCTCTCCCCGTGGACGTAGGCAATTTGCCGAACCACGTAAAATTTGGTTGTACTGTTTTTGTGTGATTTGTAATAGCTTTTAGGATCTCTCGACAGGTCAGTCCTAGAACTGATGAGAGGAAGAGCCGATATCTCACTTTGTTGAGATATTCGCTTCAGATTCTTGTTTCCTTTGTGAAACGGGAATTCTTATTGCGATCTGAATCTCTTGTTGTGCCGTCGAAGTGCTGCCGAAATTTTCACTGCGCGCAACATAGAAAACATAGAATTGTCCTAAAATTATACCATGAAACTTATATAGGAAAATTACAAAGAGTATTCTTATGTTTAGGTAATACGACAGAAGGTACAACCATAAACTTTTAGAAAACATTAGGATATTTAAGTGTAGTAAGATACGTTATCTAAAATAAAAAGTGCAGCAATATACAATTGGAGGTATCTAAGTATAATTTTGGTACACTATAAGATATTTAAGTTCAGTTAAGCCTATAAAAGATTTGTTATCCACAAACAATAGTATATGATTGCATTGATAAATAATATTCATCATATAATATGAGGCCAAATGCTAACTTACATTTATATAGTAAAGGAGATATGGAAAAATTAAAGCATCATATTTTGAACAAATGTCAATATTTTGAATTATTTCCTAAAATTATATACTTTGCGTAGAAAACTTCAAAAGAGGCTTTTAAATGAGTATTACAAAGTATTAAACATCAGATAAACATTGAACAAATAAAATACATGATATCAGATTACAAAAATTAGGGATATGTATATAATACTAGGTGTCATGTGAGATAATATTCATACATAACATGACATTGTAATATGTAATCTAACATATTAATAAATTTTAACATAAGAATTTGCATCAAGATATATGCTTAAGATTTGGGAGAGCCAAGAGTGGAAAGATTTGGGAGAAGAATTGTGGCCTGTGTGGGTTTTGTGGGTTCCGATTTTTCCTTCCAAACAGATCCAAACTCGAGCCCACAATCAAATTAAAAATGACAAGATTTTCTTGATATCTTCAAAGGGATATATCAGCCATATTTTCGATACCCGTTGATATATCAATTAAATCTTCAAACAAAAGGAAACAATATAAAATATTATCGTGATAAAGTCTTTAACCCTATATATTGACAAATATAGCAATATATCGGCCAATATTTAATAGAATGCCTATAAGAACAAATATGTAAATGTTGTTTAAATATTAGTTCCTTAATTTTAAATATCCAATAATTCTACGATATTCCCTCAAAATTTTGAAATTCCTTATAATTTTAGAGATTGATATTAAATTACTAAAATTTTGAGGGACAAATTATAAATAAGTCATATTTAAGAGAAGAGTTAATTTTTTAAAAAACCCTCTCAACTATGGGAATTGTCTTAAAAAACCTACTCAACTGATTCAATTTAACAAAACCCCTTATTATAGAGGTCGAGGGTGTTATGGATAACCCCTCTCAGTTCTGGTGCAATTTTAGAAAATACCTCTTAACTATAGAGTGTCTCATAAATACTCCCCTAATCTTTTACACTTCTATCAACAAACCTCCTTAACATAGTTACTTCAATATGTGATTGAGATGAAATACCCTCGTGAAGAAAGTAATTTTAATTAAAAATAAACCCTCAATTGATAATAAAAAGATCACAATCAATTTATAATTCTTTTTCCCTCTATATCACCTCTTTTTCTTTCATGTGATAAAAATCAAGGTAATTCTTTTATGATTGATTGATATTTTGGTCTTTCCAAGTTAAGTACTTGTCACATAATAGATAAGACTCAATGATATTAGTTTTGAGAGGTTAGTTTTAAGTGAGAAATTCACAATGATTAAATCAATTTTTTTAAGTTAGATAGATTATCTACAAACACCAAAAACTTAGTGGAGATTTACTTAGTTTTAAATAGTTGGGGTGGTTGTGGGGTGGAAATGGGAAGGGGGATTAACATGGAGGCCCCCCCCCCCCCCCCCCAAATAGTTGAGAGGGAATTTTCTAAAATTAAACCTTAAACAAAAGCACAATTTAAGGTGCATGTAACATCAATTTTATAAGGGTGGAATTTATAGCAAGTCTATCACTCAATGAACTAGTTTGGATTATTTATCCTTAAATTTATCCTACACATCAACTTTGAAAATCTTTTGCTATAAGAATCTCTAAGAGAAATTTAATATTTATTTGAGATGGGTATATGATCCTTCTGATTCTCATTGTCTTTCATGATTTGTAATAAATCATTTAACAAAATAAATTAAGTTGTCATTTTATATTACTCACCTTCTTATAAGTTTATGAAGCTCATAGCTTGGATATGGGTATTATTGCAGATATTGTATTCTTCTAACTCCTTAAGCTAAATTTTTGGTTGTTGTTTGACATTGGATATATATGAATTGTTTTGTTAAATACAATCAATATGAGTGCATAATATGTATAAATCATTCCCAGAAATATATTATAATTTTCTAAAACTAGAAAGTAATTGTTTTGACAGATCAATTAGTAGTTTGAAAGATGTAAAAAGAGTACAGCATCAAGTTTTGGAATTGATCTCATAATTTATATTTTCTTTCTTAATTGAATTTGCACATTTTAACTTAGAAAACTCTATAAAAAAGTTCTTTAATATTTATAATATTCGGTCGCCGGATAAACAACAGGTGAAAGTAAACAATAGGTGGAAGGGAATTTTTTGTAACCGAACAAAAACCTTAATGACTAAATAAAACCTACCATTTCTCTTTGATGAATTCAAAATTTTATTTTTTTTCATTAATAATAATAGGTTTTTTCCGTATTGGTCCTTTATATCGTTAATATTTTGAAATTATACATTCAAATTACTACTTAATCTTAAATAATTAATATTTTAAGGCTTTAGATATCACTATTTCTCTGGAAGACAAAATGTTAAAACCACGGACGGAAATATCTAAAAATTTTAATATATTATGATAATTATAAAGTTTTTTGCAATGATGTTATAGTAATAAATAAACTTAAAGTAACTAATTATAATATTTTAGATATTTCCACCTAGTAATAATGAAGTATAGTACGCAAAGGTGAAACAAAGTAAAGAACTTTAGTTTCGGAATTTGAATATAGTTTCCCTCCAGCTATTAAAAAAAAGGAGGAGACGGCTATCTTATTAATAGTCATTGACAAAGTGGGTAGTTGTGATTTGTTTTTCGCTGTAAACTAGAAATGGATGCAATTTATGAGAAGTATGATAAACACTTGATTTAGAGTGAATCACAACCATCCTTGTTAGATATTTTGTTAACAAAAGACAATTTTGCTTTCATGAATAGTAATAAAATTTTATAATTAAAACATGTTTTAATTAGCAATTAAAACTATCTGTAACGGCTATATAATTATGGGGAACGTTACAAAATTTATGACGAACGTTATAAAATTTATGACGAACGTTACAGAATTAATTACGGGTTTTGTAACGTCTTTTCCAACCCTATATATATATCCGTATGTTGAGCTCAAAATGATAAGAAAAAATATACAACAAGTTTCTCTTGTTTTTCTTCTCTCCCCCACATATTATTTTCATCTACATCTTAGTTTTATTTTATGGGCAACTTCCTTCATCTGAGCTGAAGCTCTGCACTCTCGCCCGAGTGCAGAGGCCTGCCGTTTCCGGGGGCTTTTACCGCTAGGGGGGAGGGAACCATCTGCGCCAGGGCGATAGACGGGTTCTCAATCTTCTAGGGCAGTGAATACACGACTGCTCCCGTCAAGCCTGATTTTTCTTATCTCTCATTTATTTTAATTCTGGATTTATCTGCATGTTATAATCTTAATTATTTGATAAATTTCCAACAATCTAGAAGATTGACAAGTTTATAGCTTTTGATTTAAATCCGGAAAAATTATTTTTAAAGTTACTGTTCATTCGAGACATTACTGTTCATCCGAATTTAAAAAAATAAATAATAAAAAATATTTTGCTATTACTATTCTAAACTGTTCATCAGAAAAAAAAATTGCTACTAAATTGCTTATCTATTAATTAACTTTTTGTTAAAATAAAAAAATAGTTTTTGTTACTGTTCACAAAAAAAGAGGGAATTTTTTTTAGTTGTTGTTAACACAAAGAAAATATAATTGCTTTAATTATATATTTGTTTATCTGTTAGTATTATTAATTTGTTGTTATAAAGTTTGAAAAAAAAAATGTAACTATTAGTGTTCATTCCAAAAATAAAAACTTTTAATGTTCATTATTAAAACCGATACTGTTCATTTTATTAAAAAATGTTACTGTTTATTTAAACAGTTTGGTTATTTTTTAAATAAAAATTAAAAATTAAAAAAATGTAGTTAAATATTTCTGTTAATTTAATTTAACAGTTAATTACATTTATCTTATAGTTGTTTTATAATCAATAACTATTGCAAGTTACGAATATCAAATAATTCCATACTTTGGAGTGCTTATGCATCTAATAAGCTTAGTACAGAATGTGGTAAAAGTGAATGCAAATTTGTTCAGCAACTTCTGTGGCAGTTGTCTGCAGCAGATGAGTTTTTACTCTCAAGACATGAAAATCATGAGGTTCGAACATCAATAGGTAAACCCCTCCTCGGTCTTATCTAACATATGTTTGCAGTATAATTGCTTGGCAAATTAAATGCTTACAGGAAATATTTTAAAGTTTCTATATACTATTAAGGAATAAAAACTCATTGAGTGAACCGATTCAAGTTTTCTTGGATTAGTTGGTGTCTAAGGCAAGGTTTAAGGGTTGCGTAACGCACTCTGAAAGGAATGACGTACTTAATTGATCTTTGATCAACTTCTATTACTATCTTTACCTGGCTAACTACCCGTGTAAAACTTTAATCTTTTCACTTTAGGAGTTTTTGGTTTGGAATAAGAGGACCGGAATTATGAGAAAAATTCATATGCAATTTTTTAATTACGCTTCTTGCATCATATATTACCTAATGATAAATGATCAATATATGAGCGAACCAAATCAAAGAAGTGTATCTTTTAAAATTCTATTTTATATAGTGGATTATATTTCAAATCTTCAAATGTAAAATTCATCTCTTTTATTGCATCATGATGGATATTGCAATAAATGTTCATATGTCTTTTTAGATAACTTGTATTTGTTACATGATTAATTACAAGGTTTTATGCAAGAATGCACTTATAAAATTTAAAGCACGTATGTACAAATATTATTATTATTATTATTATTATTTGTATAAGAGGTGGTACTAGAAAATGGCAACATAAATTTGGAAGGTCTCGTTTGTAGACAACCAATTTAAATTTGGAAGGTCTCATTTGTAGGCAACCAATTTAAATTTGGAAGGTCTCCTTTGTAGGCAACCAATTTGCAACCTCTTATAATAAAAGAATTTTTAAAAAAATTTATGAAGTATGAAATATATTGTTCTCTTGAATGCTCTGCATGTATCTATTATTAACATCATTCATATATGTGCATATGAATAACTGTAGTATTTTAGTTCCACATTAGTTTGAAATGTTTAGATATTAAGGTCAAATCTTAATCTGCACAAACACCATGTGTTTACATCTTCAGACATAGACTATGATCTTTTATGATCATAGACCATGACCTAATGTCAATTTCAAACAATATGATGGACTAATTACAAAATAAGAACTTGATAAATAAACACAATGCCTGCTAAGCAAAGTTGTGATTCTAGACTTTGTAAAATCTGTGAAAAGAATTTTGATGACCCTTTGACTAAGGGATTATCCAGGAGTTTCATCGAGGGAGTTGGGGTTAAGCCCATAGATGAGGTCACTGACAGCGGCAACCCAACCCTTATTTGGAGACATAGTCCCAATGTTGGTTCAATGTGGTAGAAACAAGCTGGACTAGTGACACTCGTGTGGAGCATCGACCCAGATATATTAATATATCACTATGTAGCTTGTGCTACTACCCCTTCTCTATGATGACGATGCTCTTATGATACAGCTGGCTAGGTTGAGTTTTACTCTTAATAAGTCCAACGTGTGTATTATGGGAGGTATTAAATAAACAGCTGTAGTACCATTTGAGGACTTACATACGTGAGAGGAACCGTGATGGCCGCGGTTAGGGGGTCTGGGCTAACCCCTAGAAACTCTCATGAGTCGGTTTATTGTGAGCATGACCTTTAACGCTCAACCCGCTTTGCTCAATAGATGAAGCGTATTGTGTGTGTTTTTATCAATACCTGATTAAAGGGGCCTAATTCAAGGCCTAGTCCATTATCTCCCTCAGGTGGCGATGAACTCACTAAGGAAAGGTTCAAAGCCGGAAGCTACCTCTCCTGAATTCACGATACGAAAGGTTGCCCAACCTATATTTGTTTTATGATTTATTGATTTATTTATTGATTTCTGAGTCTTCAGTCAATATTGCCTTTTTTTGGGGGGGGGGACTGTTAGATATTTTGTTAACAAAAGACAATTTTGCCTTCATGAATAGTAATAAAATTTTATAATTAAAACATGTTTTAATTAGCAATTAAAACTATCTGTAACGGCTATATAATTATGGGGAACGTTACAAAATTTATGATGAACGTTATAAAATTTATGACGAACGTTACGGAATTAATTACGGGTTTTGTAACGTCTTTTCCAACCCTACATATATATCCCTATGTTGAGTTCAAAATGATAAGAAAAAATATACAACAAGTTTCTCTTGTTTTTCTTCTCTCCCCCACATATTATTTTCATCTACATCTTAGTTTTATTTTATGGGCAACTTCCTTCATCTGAGCTGAAACTCTGCACTCTTGCCCGAGTGTAGAGGCCTGCCGTTTCCGGGGGCTTTTACCGCTAGGGGGGAGGGAACCATCTGCGCCAGGGCGATAGGCGGGTTCTCAATCTTCTAGGGCAGTGAATACACGACTGCTCCCGTCAGGCCTGATTTTTCTTATCTCTCATTTATTTAATTTCGGATTTATCTGCATGCTATAATCTTAATTATTTGATAAATTTCCAACAATCCTGTTATATAAATCAAAAAGTGCAAATAAGATAATGGTTTCTCCACAATTTTGTTGTTGCAAGAATCCAAATCCTCCGTAATTGTCCTAAATGAAGTGACTATTTCTCACCATATAGATTCACGAGGATAAAGGGCAGCCACAGCATAAACCAGCTGGAATGCAAACCAACAACCTCAAAACAATCAAATTTACAGTTCAATACTGACTACATCAAAGAGAGAAAAGTTTTAAGAACAAGAACAACATGCAGTTTATGCTATGGGTTTGTACTGTAGATATTACTTATAATCATTAACTGAACTTATAACCCAGAAGCAGCTTTTTCTCTATTTTTCCATCTATAATGAGTCATCATGAGTAAATAATGAACGATAATCATTTACAAAGTCGTCTTCCTCAATCTGACATATAGGCATATGCATTAGGATCTTGAACTGTGTCAAATATGCATATGCGTTTTCTTGAGTTATATCCAGAAAACCACTATTTTCTCTACTTCTGTTGTTTTGGTCCCTATTAAATTTTGTGCACCACATAAACTAATTCCAAAACATTGGGAGGGCGGGGGGTAAAAGCATTCTCATTGATGTCGTACAAATTGAATGCATGGATCGCAGGACATATAGAGGACACCCAAAATGGCAAAAAGGATCGCAATTTGTATCGCAATTTGCAAATCAAACAAATTTAGATTCACTTAACTTCGCAACAGTGGGAGGTTGTACAGGGACCACACAGTCCGTGAAATTTTACGACCATAACCGCAAAAAATTAACGGTTTAACTGCAAGTACAATATATACCAGGTAAATTGTATTCCAGTCGCAATTACACATTTGTTAATTACAACCGTACAGTTTTTTTCCCCACCTGCAGTTGCAAAAGAGATCACCTTTCTCATGAAAACATGACTTGCAGTCAGATTGATTGCAAATCATTCTTTACAAGAATTACTCATTAACTACAATTCGAAGAATAATCACAAAAAAACTGCCCGCTTTAGGAGGAAATGAAGAAACCACGACGAGTTTTGGTGAAGAACAGGTTTTTGCGACATAGGGATTCGTTTTGGAGCTGCGCGGTCGACGGCGGCGCAAGGCCGGTCGACCGCCGCGGTCGACCGCGAAACCCTGTAGTCAATTTTTGGGCTCTATCGTTTGTCGCGGTCGACCGTGGCGGTCGACCGATGTTGGGAATTTAACGCTGAAACCCCTAATGCAACGAAAACACAGTA
>BQKN01065160.1:672699-690959 GCA_022839385.1 Asparagus kiusianus
AGAAACTAGTAAAACCGAAGTATATGTGCAACTAATACAAATAAATTCATGTGTTCTTATAGCCTTCCATTATAAAGAAAACACATGCAATAACAAGTAATTAAAACCTACAGCAAGCACCCATATGGGTAGTGGATAGGAAACAATGTGAAACTTTACATAAATAGAAGGTGAAAGATATTGCAAATCATATGATTTCAACATATCAATGTGAAACCGATATTTCTGAATTTTGGCCGATATTTGATGGCCGAAATGTCGCCCGATATATCCGCTATTTTCCGACATGTCCCCGACATGACCTCAAAAACGCCATACGCATTAAATTCAACAATTTCGTGGCGGCTAGGCTCCGAATCCGCAATATCGGCCGCCATGTTCGACATGACGGCCGATATTTAAAACATTGCTATAGACTCTAAAAGTTCCTAAGTAGAGCAATATTCTCTCAAGGGAAGAGAATATTGCTGTGTCAGGTGAAACGTTTAAGTTTGCAATATCTCAAAACCCTTATTATTGCAACTGTACTTCCCATACTCAAAGTAAGTTAAAGTCCTCCCAGTTTCTACTAACTAGTTCTGAATAAAGCGTAATATATGATTACTGTGCGCACGCCAAACATACCTCATCAAGCAAGATGCGTGTTTCAAAACAACAACGAGCACATTTCGCAACTTTTAGAAGACTTAAATGACTTATTAACAGAGAACAGTTCAGAAGCGGAACAAACATAATCAAGCAGAGATGATGAGGTCAAGACTTTATAAGCTCTGATTGCACCATGAGTCAAACCTTGGGAATCAGAGATGGGAGTGAAGCTTTTTAATGGAATCGATTTCTGAATAGGCTTGGATTTATTGATGTTTGTCCTCCATATTTCTTGCTTTCTTTCCATGATTCCACAAGCCAAATGATAATTGCTTGAAATGCCAGCAAGAAAAGATATATGATTCACCTAAACTTAATCTCTACGGTTCCATTTGTTCCAGAAACTACATGCCAACCAAGCAAAATTTGTGGTGGCTAGTGGACCTGCCTTAGTGGTAATGAGTGGGCTTGAATTATGGACATCCCAGATTCAGGAAAACAATAAGGCCAGCTCCAAATAAAAGTCAAGCTAAAGCGAAAAAGGAATATGAACTCTAGGTGGGGCATCAGAAAGGAGAAACCCAAGAATGATTTCATAGCGGTTACTGGAATTGGCATTTCACGGATGGAATTTATAACTATAGAAAAAACAAAGTTATTATTCATCTAACTATAACCCATCTTAAATAAAGATTAGGAAGATAGTACAAAATAGATTGTTGTGCGCAACAGAAATTTCGACAACACCTCTGGTGCACGACAAGAGAGTAGATCTCAAATAAATCTCTGTTTCACAAAGGAAACAAGAACCGAAAGCAAAATATTTCAACAAAATGGGATATCAGCTCTTTCTCTCATCAGTTTTAGGACTAACCCGTCGAGAGAACCTAAACTCTCTATCACAAATCACAACACGAACAATCAATTTTAACATGGTTCGGCAAATTGCCTACGTCCATGGGGCAAGGAGAGGGGAGATCTACTATTAGAGGGAAAGAGAATACAAATAGGGTTTACAATCACACAGCTCTCACAAATTAAACCCTCAAGATAGGCTCCATGTTTTTCTTCTCAAAATAAGGTCAGCCTCCAAAACTTTTTCTCTCTGCGATTTTTCTTTTCCCCTGCCTGCACTTTTTCACCAAGCATAGCCGATGAAAATTCCCCCCTGCGATTTTCCTTTGCACACCGCTCCTTGCACACACAAAACCCTAGAAGGCAAGCACCTATTTATAGGATGTGATTAAGCCCAAAACCCGAACTTGGTCTCACGCGGAAAGGCGCACGCACGTAGTGTGGCCCCCACAAGAGCAAAAAGAACTCACGCGTAAACGCATTCGTGGAGTTCGTGGGCAACAGATGTGGGTGGCCCCCACACATCACGTGATCACAATTCTCCACATCGGTGAAGTTTTTTCAAAACTGAGCCGACACCAACCAAAACAAATAGCTCACTTGTTGCATCTAGTACGAAGTGAAACGATTCACGATAACGGACTCAATCCACGGCAAGTCGAGACCCAAATGAGAATGCGAACTCTCCAAATGTCGGTATGTACTTACCAAATCGGCTGCATCATAAAGACTGTCTACGTATCCTCTTGCCCAAGGAATCAAGCCTCATGTAGTTCACCAAATGGCCGCGAACGACCTCAATCCAATAGAAGAGTTCACAACCCTTCTCCAATATCATCAACTCCGCGGCTGATAGCACCTCAAATGGTCTCAAAGTGTAACGAATCAAACACCTCCACCTGAGGTGAACCAATGACCATATCCAAACTATATCTATCAACTGCACTCGAATCAAAACCCAACTCATCATCTGCATCCAAAACCAATTGATCCCCAAGCTGTGTCACCTCAGTTGGAATCTCAAACAATGCAGTATGATCTGAAGTATGTGGAGTAATATTCACCTAATATGGAATAGCACCACTCTCCACCTGCTGCGATACATCTAAGGTCTGTCCAAAACTCTTTATTTGCTGAGAGTCAATTAGCTCCCTCATCGAAGCCTCAACAGAAGTGACACTACCAGACCAAACACCTAATTAAGATTTACCCCCTATCACAGTAGTTAACAACTCTTTAATAGTATGATCCTAATATGTTGAAGCCTCAGTCCAGAAACTCTTATGCAGACCATTGTTTAACAACAAACACCGATCCTCCTCCAGTAAGGCACGATTCTCTAATTTTGATACCCTATCTAGTTGCCCCAAGACTTCCTTTCTAACGAAGTGTCGAGAAATATCGTGGGCTCGGCTCCAATACAGAAACAGGTCCATCTTGTACCTCCCATCAAAACCTGAATGAAGTACCTTCACCTTTCTGTCAATCTCACACTTCTTCAATCTGTTGGAAACTACTAGGACTTTATCCAAAGGAGATTTGGTTGCAACCCAAACACGCCTAGAATAACCACTAACAAAGGAAACCAAACATCTATTACCTCCTAATGATGCCTCCTTAGAAGGCCCCCAAACATCCACATGAACCCCATTTGAAAGATCCTCCGTGCAGTGAATAGAGGTACCAAACTTTATCTCGGTCTTCTTGCTCACACCAAAGTGTTCACTGGACTTCAAACTATAGGTCATTGCACACATCTCCAAATCAATACTGGAATGACAAAGCCCCAAATGTCGCAGTCTAGTCGAATCAACAGAAGTCGTCAGCTTTCTACCTGTCACTGTATCTCCAATCAAATAGTACAGGTTATTCCTCCTGATGCCTTTCATCATAATCAAAGAGTCTTCTACGATCTTGAGAATCATGTTCTCAACACGGACCTTCAGACCCTCTCCAACCAAAGCTCCAATTGAGATCAAGTTCTTCCTCAAGGAAGGAACATATCTCACATCATATAACTCCCTAACAGTCCCGTCAAACATCTTGATGTGAATTTTTCCTATCCCAAGGATCAGGTATGCACGGTTGTCTCCTATGTACATCACACCACTATCCAGCTTCTCAACACTGGAGAACCATTCTCTTCTAGGGCACACATGATAGGTCGCACCACTATCCAACATCCACTCAGATTCCTCCGAATAGCTACCTGTAGGACTGATAGAAAGCGAATAAATAGAAGTATCAGAAATATTATCATCCAATATAACGATGTTTGCTTCTGATGTAGTTGCTTTCTTTTACCTTCTGCTTATTCTTCATCCATTCGTCAAGCTTTGGACAATCTTTCTTCTAATGACCAGTCTCCTTGCACCAAGCACACTGATCTTTTCCAACTGTAGGATGCCCTACTCTAGACTGTGACTTCTAATTCTTTCGGTTTGGATTCTTTCCTCTTACGACCAATGCCTCCGCTACCGGCTCAACTGAAGCCTCGTTATCCTTCTTTCAAAGCTGATAGTTCATAAGTGCAGCGGTGACCTCACTATACAAAAGAGACATCTTCCCATTAATTAGGGTAAGAACAAAGGTCTCGTATTCCTCATCAGGCAAGGAACTCAATAACAGCAACGCCTTGTCCTCATCTTCAATCATAACATCCACATTCGTCAAATCCGTAAGAAGCTTCATGTAGTGGTTCATGTGATCACTAATGGAGGTTCCCTTCTTCAATTGGAAGCGATAAAGCCTCCTCTTCAAATACAAGCGATTTTCCACACTCTTGGTCAAATACTTGCTCTTAAGGGTCTCCTAAATCTTCTTTGTAAAAGTCTCATTCATCACATCATATTTCAAATCTTATGTTAAACAAGACCTAATAACACCACACGTCGTCCGATCCATCTTCTTCCAAACCTTCTCTTCAATATCATCTGGCTTGCTATCCAACCCCAAAGTGTCTTCTAAATTTTGCGTGTTCAGCGCATCCAAAACTTCATATCGCCAAAGTCCAAAGTTGTTCGTCCCGTTAAATTTCTCCACATCTATTTTCGTAGAGTGAATATTCAAACTTTGAATAGTCTTCACACAAGAAGCACCACCCTCAACACCTTCTTTCCCGACCATATTCCTCAACACACCAACAACCAATGCGGAACAAACTAAAGAATAGATCCAAACTTGAGAAAGATAGAGCCTTTACCAAAAAATATGCCACCTTTAACTCCAATTGGAACCCTAAACGAGCTTCCAAAACGATCTACTCCTCCAAATTGCCCAAGCGTAGCCCGAGCTCTGATACCACTTGTTATGCGCAGCAAAAATTTTGGCAACACCTCTAGTGCACGACAAGAGAGTAGATCTCAACTAAATCCCTGTTTCACAAAGGAAAAAAGAACCGAAAGCAAAATATCTCAACAAAGTAGGATATCGGTTCTTCCTCTCATCAGTTCTAGGACTGACTTGTCGAGGGAACCTAAACTCTCTATTACAAATCACAGCACGAATAATCAATTTTAACGTGGTTCGGCAAATTGCCTACGTCCACGGGGCAAGGAGGGAGGAGATCTACTATTAGAGGGAAAAAGAATACAAATAGGGTTTACAATCACACAGCTCTCACAAATTAAACTCTTAAAATAGGCTCCATGCTTTTCTTCTCAAAATAAGGTCAGCCTCCAAAACTTTTTCTCTCTGCGATTTTTCTTTTCCTCTGCCTGCAGTTTTTCACCAAGCATAGCAGATGAAAATTTCCCCCTACAATTTTCCTTTGCACACCGCTCCTTGCACACACAAAACCCTAGGAGGCAAGCACCTATTTATAGGCTGTGATTAGCAGCCCAAAACCCGAACTTGGTCTCACGCGGAAAGGCGCACGCACGTAATGTGGCCCCCGAGCAAAAAGAACTCACGCGTAAACGCGTTCATGGAGTTCGTGGGCAACAGAACGTGGGTGGCCCCCCACACCCCACGTGATCACATAGATATGAAATTAATTCGTATCTAATCACATCTCACAACATCTCATATAATATTTACCAACAATATCTAACATAACTCAAAAGAAATCTTACTTCGCAACTCTATGAAATTGAACAAACTAGTTAATTTCGAAGTCCATTAAATGGTCAGCAAAGGGTCATAGCTTTTTCGACCAATCGAGCAAACTAGTCAATTTCCAAGTCCACTAAATGGTCAGCGAAAGGTCACAGCTTTTACAACTAATCGTCTTTTTTTCCCTTTTCCTGATAACACAGCCTAGATACAAAATTCCCATTTCCTATATAGAATCTAGGAAGTCCAGATATTCCTCCATTTTTCATTCCTTAGTTGGCTTGAGGTCTCCGTCCCATGTTTTCATTGCTTCAGTTAGTCACATAAGTTGAGATTCCTACTGTTTAGTAGAAGACGGAAATTGATGTTGAAGTATGAAATGGAATAAATGATCACATGATCCCTACAGTCCACATGAACCGCAAATAGGAATAATGGACACCAAATGTTCTCAGGGTTGTACCTGCAACTAACTAATGGCCACAGAGTGCTTGTCATTGTTAGAGAATCATTCTGGTGTAGACAGCACATATAATAAATCAAATATGTGCCAGAATTTCATGTTAGAGGTTGACCGATATTATGGACGGATTTCTTTACTTCGAAACATAGAGGCTGAGAAAGCTATATTGGTATTATAGCAGACATCCTCCAGGAATGAGAACAATTTGAGGTTTTGATTGGAATAATCTCTGAGCCAGATAACAAATTTGGACTACTATATGTTTAAGCTGATTGAGTCAGACCCACACATGGAGTTACGAGCATTTTACGGCCAAAAGATTTAAGGAAGCAAACAATAAGTGATCGTTAAGAGTAAGATTTAAGAAAATGGCTGGCATTAATTTTAGTTAGCCAACACAAGATAACATCTGAGGTTAAGATGGGATCGAATCATGACGCATCACCTAAGGTCTAATTGAAAAAAAGCTATTTATTTGCGCGACAACCCCCGCAATCTATTCTCCCTCAAGTTATAAGATGATGTTAATTCGAAGTAATGGTACTGAAGAAGCTAATGACCCTAACTATTGACCCTAACTATTACAGGGAATGACTCTTAACAAGAACAAGTTGGCATTACTATTATCCAACAATATTTTACAGTACCAATGCAAAGATGAACCTTTTTTTATTCAGTATAATAAGATACCCTTGAGATATCATGCCAGAAACTTTAGAAAGGTATATTGTGTAACTGATCTTTTATTTCTGATACATAATTAAAAAAAATTCATCTGAATTTCAGAGCATTCTGGGGAGTGCAACCACTAATAATAAAATCAGCTACGTTGTTCAATTCGTCAGTCATAGCAACGACACACTAATCCAAATTGAAACATCGCACACAGGATGATACATACAGGATGATAGTAGTCTATTCTGGTATGAAAATATGGATTAGTTTACTTCTATTAGTCGTACAGAGATCAATAAAGATTTAATGTAGTTTTTGTTTATTTCACTAAGGGCCATTGAAGTGAATAATCATAAAACAGGTCTTTCTTAAATTTAGAGATTGCACATCTCTATTCCCAACAAACAAGTCAGAATCCCACTAATTAGACCTACTCCAATATTACTGGACTGTAATGATCCTTGAGTTTGGAGGTAGCGTAGTTTTGAGTCAAACCAAACCAAAAAAAAAAAAAACCCACACACACAAATAAAAAAAAACCAACACCCCATTAATCCCCCTCCTGTATACTTACAGTAGCATTTATCACCACTAAGCTAGCTTATTAGCCCTTATCACCCCTTCAATTCACGAGGGGAAGAGGGGAATTATCTCCAACCTATCCTTCTCAATATATCAACTTCCAGGGTGAAGAGTGTTAAATAAGTGATTTGAGGGTGATAAATGCCACCGATGGTATACGTAAGGCAGTTATCTACAATTTACCCAAGTTTTTAAGTTTGGCTTTTGCGTATCTTGTGTTGGGAGACAGATGAATATATCACCTGAAAGTACAGTTATTTTGCAACTCATCAGAATGACTCCACATCATGCACAACAGGAAAGGGATATAAACAAGGAAAAGTTGAAAACATTGAAAATGCTTATTTTTACTAAGTTTGCAAAGCTTCAATTTATAACATGCTAAAACCTTGTGTATGCTGGTCAGGTTACGAGATATGTAACTGCAATATGAATCTATGATGAAAGCACTATCACAAATGAGCAATATATCAAAAGTACACGCAGACATAAGCAATCAGGCCATTGATGACGTCTGACAGCTAGAAAAATATTTCTGCATGGCAGACTTTGGTGAGCTAGCTCCAAGTATAGACCAGTTGTTGGGACTACAGTAATAGTAGCTCTAAGCTCCAAAGTCTGAGAATAGCTATGACACCATTAAAGGAGTACGATGTAAATGAATATATGAGATGAAGGTTACTAGATGTTGGAGTATAAAATTAAACTCAAGAGGTGTGGTGTAATGAAAGAAATGTAAAATGGCAACAAAGCAACCCATGTTCAAATCCCATGTGGCTCATACTTAAAATTTTAACTCTCAACCGTAACTGCTACTTAGGAGTTTCGGTGAAGTTGAAAGTGTTGTGCGCAGCGAAAATTTCGGCAGAGTTTCTAGTGCACAATAAGAGAGAAAGATCAATAAGAATTCATGTCTCACCAAGGAAACAAGAATCTGAAGCGAATATCTCAACAAAGTGAGATATCGGCTCTTCCTCTCATCAGTTCTAGGACTGACTTGTCGAGAGATCCTAAAAACTATTACAATGGCCACAAACACAAACAAACCAATTTTACGTGGTTCGGCAAACTGCCTACGTCCACGGGGCAAGGAGGGGGGAGATCTACTATTAGAGAGGAAGAATATAACTAGGGTTTACAATCACACAATCTAAACCCTCACACAATCTCTCAAACTTCTAACAAAAGGGGATGCTAAAAACTCTCTCAAAAGAGCACAAAAGACCGCACAAAAACTCCTCCTGAAGTCTGCACTTGCACCAGCCGTTCACCCCCTGTTTTGCTTGCACGCCGCCCAAGCCAAAAATCTCCGCAACCAACCTCACTTCGCACCAACGAAACCCTAGGACAAAAGTCCTTTTATAGGCTGCAAGCTATGCAGGCTATTGGGTGGGCCCACGTGGAAACAAAAAAACAAAAAAAAACGTCCGCTGGACCTCTCCCAAACCAGCACAAATTCGTGGCCCCCATTTTTGTCTGCTGAACAACACGAGGCTCTTCAAGCGGGTTTGTTTGTTGTTTTTTTTTCTTCACACGTTCACTCACGTCTCCCAACAATTCTCCACCTCGGTGAAGTTTTCCCAAAACTGAGCCGACACCAACCAAACTAAATGTCTCACTTGTTGTGTACAGTACACCATGGCAACGGACTCATGACAACGGACTCCATGCACAACAAGTCGAGACCCAAACGGGAGTGCGAACACTCACCCAAACATCGATGCCTACTCACCAAATCGGTCTCACTCCCATCAAAATCAACTAATCCAAACCGGATGCATCATAAATGACTGCCTACGTATCCTCTTGCCCAATGAATCAAACCTTACGTAGTTCACCCAAATGGCCGCGAACGACCTCAATCAACTAGAAGAGTTAGCAACCCTTCTCCAATATCATTAACTCTGCGGCTGAAAGCACCTCCAATGGCCTCAAACACCTCCACCTGAGGTGAACCAATGGTCATATCCAAACTGCATCTATCAGCTGCATTTGAATCAAACAACTCATCATCTACATCCAAATTAACATGATCTCCTAACTGTGTCACCTCAGCTGGAATCCCAAATGATGCAGTATGATCTGGAATATGTGAAATAATCTCCACCCAATATGGAGTAGCATCACTCTCCACCAGCTACGATACATCTAAGGTCTGTCCAAAACTCTCCACCTGCTGAGAGTCAATCAGCTCCCTCATCGAAGCCTCAACCAAAGTAACACTACCAGACCAAACATCTAATGGAATTTTACCTCCAATCGTAACAATTGACAACTCTTTAATAAGATGACCCAAATATGTCGAAGCCTCAGTCCAGAACCTTTTCTGCAAACCATTGCTCGACCACAAACACCGATCCTCCTCCAGCAAGACACGGTTCTCCAAATTTACCACCATATCTGGTTGCCCCAAGATTTCCTTTCCAACGAAGTGTCTCGAAATGTCGTGAGCTCGACTCCAATACAGAAACAGGTCCATCTTGTACCTCCCATCAAAATCAGAATGAAGTACCTTCTCCTTTCTGTCCATCTTACACTTCTTCAAACTGTTAGAGACTACTATGACTTTATTCATAAGGGATTTGGTTGCAACCCAAACACGCCTAGAACAGTCACCAACAAAGGAAACCAAACTTCTATTACCTCCTAATGATACCCCCTTGGAAGGCCCCCAAACATCCAAGTGAACTCCTCCAGAACGACCCCTAGTATGGTGAATAAAGGTGCCAAACTTCACCTCGGTCTTCTAGCTCACATTAACATGTTCACTGGACTTCAAACTGCAGGTCTTCGCACCCTCTTTCAATCTATGCGAGTAATCAATACTGGAATGGCCAAACCCCAAATGTCGCAGTCTAGTCGAATCAGTAGAAGTCGACAGTTCTCCACCTGCCACTATACCTCCAGTCAAATATTACAGATTATTCCTCCTGACGCCCTTCATCACAATCCGAGTCTTCCACAATCTTGAGAACCATGTCCTCAAAAAAACATTCAGACCCTCTCTAACCAAAGCTCCAATCGAGATCAAGTTCTTCCTCAAAGAAGGAACATATCTCACATCATTTAACTCCCTAACAGTCCCGTCAAACATTTTGATACGAATTCTTCCTATCCCAAGGATCTGAAATACACGGTTATCAGCCATGTACACCACACCACTATCCGGTTTTTTAAAACTGGAGAATCATTCCCTTCTAGGGCACACATAATAGGTCGCACCACTATCCAACATCCACTCGGATTCCTCCGAATAGCTACATGCAGGACTGATAGAAAGCGAATAAATAGAAGAGTCAGAAATATTATCATCCGATATGATATTTGCTTCTGATGATGGTTGCTTCTTTTTTCCCTTCTGCTTATTCTTCATCCATTCGTCGAGCTTTGGGCAGTCTTTCTTCCAATGACCAGTCTCCTCGCACCAAGCACACTGATCTTTTCCAATTGTAGGATGTCCTACTCTAAACTGTGACTTCTAATTCTTTCGGTTTGGACTCTTCCCTCTTGCGGCCAACGCCTCTGCTACCGACTCAGTCGAAGTCTTCTTATCCTTCTTCCGAAGCTGATAATTCACCAGTGCAGTAGTGACCTCACTATACGAAAGAGATGCTTTCCCATTAATCAGAATAAGGACGAAGCTCTCATATTTCTCGTCGGGCAAGGAACTCAACAACAGCAACGCCTTGTCCTCATCTTCAATCATGACATCCACATTCGTCAAATCCGCAAGAAGCTTTGTGTAGGTGTTCATGTGATCCCTAATTGAGGTTCCCTTCTTCAACTGGAAACGATAAAGTCTCTTCTTCAAATGCAAACGATTCTCAACACTCTTTGTCAGATACTTGCTTTCGAGAATCTCCCAAATCTTCTTCGCAGAAGTCTCATTCATCACAACATATTTTAGATCTTGAGTCAAACAAGATCTAATCACACCACACGCCGTTCGATTCATCTTCTTCCAAACCTTCTCTTCAATGTCATCTAGCTTGCCATCTAACTCCAAGGTATCCTCCAAATTCTACGCGTTCAGCGCATCCAAAACCTCGCATCTCCATAATCCAAAATTATTTGTGCCATTAAATTTCTCCACATCTATCTTCATAGAGTGGATATTCAAACTATGAATGGCCTTCGCGCCAGAAGCACCACCCTCGACACCCGAAGCACCTTTTCCCAACATCTTTCTCAACGCACCAACGAACGAAGAATAGATCTAAAACTGAAAAGATAGAATCTTTACCAAAAAGATCTCACCTTTATCACCAAACGAAGCCCTAGACGAGCCTTCAAATTGATCTACTCCTCTAACCAAACCCTAGATCTGGAACCTGAGCTCTGATACCACTTGTTATGCGTAGCAAAAATTTCGACAGAGTTTCTGATGCACAATAAGAGAAAGATCAATAAGAATTCCTGTCTCACCAAGGAAACAAGAATCTGAAGCGAATATCTTAACAAAGTGAGATATCGGCTCTTCCTCTCATCAGTTCTAGAGCTAACTTGTCGAGGGATCCTAAAAACTATTACAATGGCCACAAACACAAACAAGCTAATTTTACGTGGTTCGACAAACTGCCTACGTCCACGAGGCAAAGAGGGGGGAGATCTACTATTAGAGAGAGAGAATACAACTAGGGTTTACAATCACACAATCTAAACCCACACACAATCTCTCAAACCTCTCACAAAAGGGGATGCCAAAAACTCTCTCAAAAGAGCACAAAAGACTGCAGAAAAACTCCTCTTGAAGATCGCATTTGCACCAGCCGTTCACCCCCTGTTTTGCTTGCACGTCGCCCAAGCCAAAAATCTCCGCAGCCAACCTCACTTCGCACCAACGAAACTCTAGGACAAAAGTCCTTTTATAGGCTGCAAGCTATGCAGACTATCGGGTGGGCCCACGTGAAAACAAAAAAACAAAAAAAAAACATCCGTTGGACCTCTCCCAAACCAGCACAAATTCGTGGCCCCCATTTTTGTCCGTTGAACAACACGAGAGGCTCTTCACACGGGTTTGTTTGTTGTTTTTTTTCTTCACAAGTTTTGTGGCCCCCACTCACGCCTCCTAACAGAAAGAACTTTAAGAGACGTATCAAGCGCAAAATCTGAAATATTTTCCTCTGATGTATAACCTGTTAGGGTTTTTCTAACCCCTGTTGTGATTTGAAAATAGAGATGAGAGAGTGAAGAGATGGAAAAAAACAACTCACAGAACACACAGAATTTACGTGGTTCACTTCTCGATGAGAGAAGCTACGTCCACGGTCGCCGCAAGTAAAATTCCACTATGTTCTAAATAGTTTACAAGCTGTGCCCTAATCACCCTTTTATAGCTGAATAGTTTACAAGCCACAGGTAAAATTCCGCGCAGTTAGGGTTCTGACGATTCGATCACTTAAGCAAATTGGGCCGGGTCTGAAAATTAGGCTCCACATAACCTAACAGAACCATGCCTGGTTTTGGCCAAGTTACGCTCATCCTTAATGACAGTCAAAGAAAATGTATAAATATTAGGATAATCTATTGTCTAGGAGTCTTGCGTACGCCTACTATATCCCTATAATTGTGAAAACCCTAGTGAGTTTATTAGCTCTCTCTAGGATGTTATTTATAGTGTTTAAGGAAACAAAGGAGTTTGTCCCTATCCAATGTGAGATTAATCAACAATGAACAACTACTCTCTCAACACTCCCCCTCAAGGTAAACATACATATCGTACATGCTCAACTTGTTACAAATCAAATTCACTCGTGTTCTCCCGAGAGGTTTAGTGAGAATATCTGCAAGTTGATGCTGATGGTATGTGTTTGGCTCTAATGATTTTCTTCTACATCTTCTCGCGAATCAAGTGGCAATCAATCTCTATGTATTTTGTCCTCTCATGATACATTGGGTTCTCAGCTATATAAATGGTGGCTTTGTTATATCCATACAAGCTCATGGGACACTCCGGAGGGTAACAATCTCTGTTAGTGTATCTCTAACCCAGATCAGCTTGCAAGTTAAATTTGCCATGGCTCAATACTGAGACTCAACTGTAGATCGCGAAACTAGACTCTGTTTCTTACCCTTCCATGATATTAGATTTCCTATAAGAAACATATAATACCTAGTAGTTGACCATCTGTCCTCAGGAGATCCTGCCCAATCTGCATCTAAGGACCCTACAACTCTCGTGTGACCGCTATCTGAATAGAGTACTCCTTTTCTTGGAGTTTTCTTAAAATACCTAAGAATCCTCTTTATAGCTTCTACATAAAGTTTGCTAGGTGCCGAGAGAAACCGACTGATTACACTAACAGAAAATGTAATATCCGGTCCCGTGACTATAAGGTAGTTTAGTTTCCCTACAAGTCGCCTGTGTTCTTTAGTATCCTCTAATAACTCCCCCTGAGTTCATAGCAGTTTGATCTTATCATCCATAAGTGAGTCAATGCTCTTGCATTCTGATATCCTAGCATTTAGCAACATATCAAGTACATATTTTCTTTAAGATAAGAGAATTCCCTTCTTCGATCTAGCTACCTCGATACCCAAATAATATTTTAAGTATCCAAGGTCCTTAGTTTGAAATTATTGATGTACATACTTCTTCAAATGACTAATGCCCTGTGAATCATCGACAGTAATCACAATGTCATCAATATATATAACCAAAAGGATCCACTTCTCACCATGAAATCTCCAGAAAACCAAGTGGTCTTTCTCAGCTCGATAAAGACCAAAGGTCAGGACGACCACGACAGAATGTCCAAACCAAGCCCTCGGAAATTGTTTCAAACCGTAGAGAGATTCTTTTAATCTGCAAACCTTATCACACTCCCCTTGAGCAACAAAACCTGATGGTTACTCCATATAAACCTCCTCATCAAGAATGTCATTAAGGAGCGCATTCTTAACATCCAACTGATGTAGCCAGTGATAGCGAGCGCCAAGCGAAATAAGAATGCGGACATATATCATTTTAGCTATAGGAGAGAATGTATTGATATAATCAAGGTAATAGATCTGTGAATACCCCTTCGCAACTAGCCGGGCTTTGAGGCGAGCTAGAGAGCCATCTGCATTTACTTTGATAGTATAAATCCATTTACAGTCTACCGTTTTCTTCCCTGGTGGTAGGGAAACAAGATCCCAAGCTCCATTTCTGTCTAAGGACGTCATTTCTTCTTGCATTGCCGTTATCCAACCTGGATTAGATAGAGCTTCTGACAAATTCTTACAAATCGAGAGAGAATCCAAATATATAAACGAGTAATATGATGGAGTTAATGAAGTGTAAGAGACATAGTGTGTAAGAAGATACCGAGAACTTTGAGAACAAGATCTCTTATCCTTTCGGAGGGCAATGAGAAGATCATCTATAGCCTGAGCACTTGGCTGTACGAGCACATTTTGACTTGCTAGTATATCAGACTCATGGGTAGATTTAGACAATAGCTCAGGTTGCGAAACAGTACGTCTCGTATAAACCTGAACCGGTTTCACAAATTTGGATGGCAGATCAATCTGTACAACCGGCTTGAAAGGAATATTGACAGTAATTTTTTGAACAAGAAGGTAGTCATAATCATCGAGAGAGTCTAAGAATTTATCAAATACAACACGTCCTGGTTTGTTCTCAAAGGAAGGCAACATCAGCTAAAACAATATATCGATTCAAGGATGGGCAAAAATATCTATACCCTTTTTAAGTCCTAGAATATCAAAGAAAAATACCCTTAAGAGATCGTGGATCTAATTTCGTCCGTTGAGGATTATGATTGTGAATAAAGACAGTGACCTAAAGATCTCAGGAGGTAAATGAAAGGCATCTTAAGCCAAATATAAAAAGGAGATCAGAGTTTTATTCTATAAGTCAGATGATGTTAGTCTATTGATCAAGTAGTAGGCTGTCAAAATGGCATCGCGCCAAAAATATTTTAGAACTTGACGATTGAATAGCAAGTGTTTGTTCTTGCACTCAGCAACCCCATTTTGTTGGGGTGTGTTAGTACAAGAAAACTGATGTAAAATTTTATTTTCTTCTAAATATTTTATGAAAGAGCTTTCAAAATATTCCTTAATGTTATCTGTTCTTAAAGTTTTGATAGTACTATGAAATTGATTTTTATCTTCAGTACAAAAAACTTTAAAAACAAAGAACACTTCAGAACAACTTTTTGGCAGGTAAATCCAAGTCATGCGAGAAAAGTTATCCATAAAACTAACAAAATATTAAAAACTAAGTTTGGATGGAAGAGAACAAGGACTCTGTACATAGGAATGTACTAAATCAAAAGGGTTACTGACCCGCTTATTGATGCGACTCAGGTAAGCCACCCCTTGGTGTTTTCCAATTTGACATGACTCACACTCTAAATACTCGACATGATTTAAATATGACATCATTATTTTAAGAATTGAAAGAGGGGTATGACCAAGCCGACAATGTGCTTCAAAGACTGATATGGAGTTGATACATGCCACCTAGGAAGAGGCAAAGTTCAGTTCGTACAAGCCGTTCTACTTACGTCTAGTGCCAATCGTCTTCCCCATCCCAAGCGCCAGAAAAATATAATGTGTAGGAAAAAATATTACCGTACAATTTAATGCTTTAGTGTTTCTATTGACAGATAAGAGATTAAATGAAAAACGAGAAAGATATAGCACAGAGGAAAGTAGAATAATATTAATATTAGTACATCCAACACCCTCCACAGGTGTGGTGGATCCATTAACCATTACTATTGAGGAAATGAGCTGGTAGGTGTACAAAAAGATTATACCTTAGTTTTCAGTCATATGATCAGTTGCTCCTGAGTCTATAACCCAAGTATGAAACGATGACGATTTAAGGCAAGCAGTGGGTTTACCTGTCTGGGTAAGCGTAACCGTCGTAGAAAAGGATTGTGTATTTTTCAATTGCTGAGATACCTGAAGCTGAAATCACTCAAAGTGGCGGCAGTCATCTTCATCCATGAGACTCTCCCGTGTAGCCACGTGCACTCCAAGTTTGTTTTCCCTATAGTTGAGGACAACGGAATTTCATATGACCCGATTCCTTACAGTAATGATAATAAATAGAAGAACCCGCTTAACCCTCCCCTATAGCTCCTCGTGAACTATCACCTCATCTTCCACGTGCTCCAAAGCGTCCTCCATGTCTACCAAATCGACCTACACCACAACCACCCCACTCGACTTGTTGTCTGTCTACTCTATGTGGCAAGAGTAGACTTATTTGCAGATTCAGCTGCTGATCTCAAAAAGTAATCTCTGCTAAAGAACGTATAGCAGAGCTTCCAATAACTTATGGTCTTGCTGAATTATAAGACTGTGGAAGAGAACCAAGAAGGGTGAATAACATCAATTGATCCCACTGGTCTTGCATCTTCTGAATATCCTCCATAATGGGAAAAATCTACCTCAGCTCCTCTGTGAGATGATTAAAGTTGTCATAATGCTCCTCAAAAGTCCGACTATGCTCTTCCATCTTGCTCTGAAATAACTCCTGAATGACATCATACGTCCCAATTAGCGTGTCCCCAGCCTGAGTACAATTGCTCCAAAAACTTCCAACTTGTTTTACTGTATTACAGTGAATTATTAGCTGAAGGACTTGTGGTTCCATATTGTTCTAAATTATGAGGTAGACTGGTATCATTCTATTTCCAGGAGACAATAATTGCTACGGGAGCGTCATTTGTAAGATAATGATCTTTTCCTTAAATATAAACTCGAACTGGTTGCTTCCAATGTAGGTAATTGTATGCACTCAATTTTGGTCAGTGATCCTCCTAGAGCACCTCTGGGGGTCTTCTTCTCTAATCTCTCATTAATCAAAATAGAAGAATCATTAGAGGACGTCATCAACACAGCAAATAAGATCATTCAACTAGCAATCTCTTGAAAAATAAACTATTAACCTCACTCAACAACAAATTAATTTCCAATAATCAAATCAACAACTAATCAACACAGTAATTAGTTCAATAAGTAAAACCATCTCGCAAAGTTAGTTTCTTCGATAGAACTATCGCTTATCTCAAAAAGATTGTTAACGACTAATCGTAACATAGAGCTAAATAATTAACTAAAGATATATAAAGATCTAGTTGATAAGCTAAATGATTAGCTTAACCCCCCTCCCCTCCCCCTTCTTTTAATAACTACACCAAAGTCAAGGGGTTAACAAACTAGGCGCAGCGGATGAACAGTACGATGGATGAACAGTACCATCGATGAATAGTGCCCGATAAACAGCATCTGCGCGGATGAACATTGGTGGCTAGGGTTTAAGAGGGGTAGAATGTGGCGGCTAGGGTTTGAAAATTTGGAGAAAAAAGGGTGGCTCTAATACAAGGAAACAAAGGAGTTGGTCCCTAACCAATGTGGGACAAAACAACAATGAACTACTATTCTCTCAACAATCCCAAAGAGAACTTGATCTATGATATATGAAAGGGAGCAACAAATAGCATGTGCCTGTTTTATTGTTAATCCAAGTGACACTTGAATAAAATCTACAGTCAAATATACATGCCAGGAGAAGGAATCCGTCAAGTCATACAATTAAAGCAACTTATCAGGTATTATATGGCAAAGAAAGAGCTGCACTAGACAAAGGGCCAAGATGTCCGCAAACAATAGAATCATTTATACCCTACCTACACCAGTGAAACCAGCATCCTGTACATTCTCTATGCTTTTAACTCAAATTCCATACAGAAAGACTACTAAACTGTTGCAGTTTGTATACTGTATAGTGATAATTTACAGAATATTTATTGTGCGGAAGAAAAAAGAGTGTCATCCTCATTTTCTTCAATCTAAAGGGATATAATCTAAAAAACAAATAGTTAAAGGATAAGGATACTGTCAACTTAATTACAGGAGGGAATTGAGAGGTACCTCTTTTCATCCCCAGCAAACAAGAGCCACACTTAAAAAAGAACATTAAGTTTCTCATGGAAGATCATGGAATCAGGCGTACTGAATTCTTCAATCAATATCCTCCAGTTTCTCTCCTTTTAAAGATCTTCAGTGCTCAATATCACTG
>BQKN01065160.1:700959-714918 GCA_022839385.1 Asparagus kiusianus
TTTTTCATTGTTTAGAACAGAAAGCATCCACGTCGTTATTCTAAATTTTCTTGACTCGTGTATTCCCTTAAAACAATGATGCATATTGTCGTTGTTATCTTCTTACTGAGAGATATTCTAGTGAGAGATAGACTATGCAAATTGGATATGATGTACTTACAATTTGGGGTTCTTAAATTGGAAAAAAGTTGAGTGGCAAAAAATGTGCTTTTCTCAAACATATGGGCAAAGATCCATGGTCCCTGCATAATGATGTTGTGAAATGTTGTGCAACCTTGCTGAATCAATCTAGTCATATTGATAAAGTGATGGAGAGGCAATCGACTGAATATATTGAAAAGAATAAAATTCTAGCCAGACTTTCACTTGATACTTGTTGGCTTACATTGCAAGGGTGTGCTTTAAGAAGCCATGATGCGCGTATTTACTCAAGCAATCAAGGTAACTTTCTTCAGTTGACTAAATGCCAACATTACATAATCAAGATGTGACGAATGTAATTCAAAGAATGGTGAGGTTTAATGCTTCATTTAATGCAAAGTATACTTGTCCTGTAATTCAAAAATAGATGTTGCATGTGTTTCAAAATTTTCATTCGAAAAAAGTGGAGATTCCCAAGTTTTGCATCATCATTTATGAATGAAAAGATGTGATTAAGAGAGAACAATTGGCTCTTGTTTTCCGATTTGTTGATAACGGAGGTTGCGTAGGAGAGCGGTTTTCGATTTTGTCCATATTAAAGATTTGTCACCAGTACTTTTTTTTCTACACTGTGATATTTGAGGAAAATAGAGAAAAACTCTAATCATATTATGAAATCTCTTGGGCTTATATAAGCCCCTACAAACACAACTTACAAATAACCACCTAACTATTATCAATATGTCAACACTCCTCCTCAAGATGGACGAAAGATATCCACTAAGCCCATCTTGTCACGTCCTCTAATCATATCTACTGAGCTAAGTCCCTTAGTCAGACATCTGCTGCTTGTTCCTTAGTTGGAACATGACTTAACTCCAGTAGTCCATTGTCCAACTTCTCTTTGATGAAGAACCTATCGATCTCGATGTGTTTGGTTCTATCGTGTTGCACTGGGTTGTTAGCGATACTGATGGCTGACTTGTTATCACACCACAGCTTCATCTTGGCTCCTTAATCCAGGTTCAGCTCCATTAGCATATTTTCAACTACAACAACTCCGCAACTCCCAAGGCCATAACTCTATATTCTGCTTCAGCTGTTGATCTCGCCTGACTGCTTCTTGCTCTTCCACGAGACCAAGTTGCCTCCTACAAAGATGCAGTATCTTGAGGTGTACCTCCTATCATCAGCACAACTAGCCCAATCAGAGTCACAGTAACCCTCAATGCTCACATGTCTATTCTTCCTGAATATCAGCCCTTTTTCGGAAGCACTCTTTAAATATCTCAGAATCTGGTACACTACATTCATATGACCCTTCCTCGGATCATGCATATAGCGGCTCACCATGCTCACTGCAAAAGAAATATCGAGACGTGTGACTCAAATAGATCAACCTGCCCACCAGCCTCTGGTATCTGTCACGACCAACTGGTTCTCCAGCATTCGCATCCAGCTTGAACTTCTGGTCGATCGATGTAGTTGCAGATTTACACCCTAACATCCCTGTCTCTTTGAGAAGGTCCAGTGCATACTTTTTTTACGAGAGGACAATCCCCTCCGCTCCTCGAGCTATCTCTATTCCAAGAAAGTATCGAAGCAAACCAAGATCCTTCACCTCAAATTTCTTACCCAGTCTTACTTTGAGTTGGACAATCTCTTTTTCATCATCCCTTGTAATAATCATATCATCCACATATACTGCAAGCATGATAATATGACCCCTATTCCGTCGAAAGAACACGGTATGATCGGTATTAATCTGCTGATACCTCATACCCATCATAACCCGTCTGAATCTGTCGAACCAAGCAGAGGAGACTGCTTAGCCCATAGCGAGACTTTTTCAATCTGTAAACCTTACCCACTGTCTGATCTGTATCGAATCCTGGTGGTATCTTCATATATACCTCTTTCACTAGATCTCCATAAAAAAATGCATTCTTCACATCTAGTTGGTGTAGCTTCCATCCACTATTTACTGCCAGAGAGATCAAGATCCAAACAATGCTCATCTTCGTTACCGGTGCAAAAGTCTCGTCATAGTTGATGCTATATGTCTGACTGTACCCTTTTGTCACCAGACGAGCCTTATAACGCTCAACCTGTCCATCTGGATTCTGCTTCACAGTAAAAACCCACTTACATCCAACTGCTTTCTTCCCTTCTGGTAGTTTTACCAACTCCCAAGTACGGTTTTTCTCAAGAGCCCCTAGCTCCTCGTGCATAGCCGCTTTCCATTTTGGGTCCTTCTTAACAACCTGCCAATTATTAGGTACAGTAACAGAGTCCAATGATGCAATGAATGTTCCATATGCAGGATGAATGTTAGAATATGATACAAACTGAGCAAGATCCCAACTATATCTATCAGGAGGATTTTCCGCATTGCTGCGAGTAGTCCTCCGTACTGACATTGGTGTGGGAGGAGTAAGGAGAGGAATGATATCACATTAGGAGGAATCTGGTGGTGGGGTAGGTATCTCAGGAGTCGGGACAGGCGTTGTCAAGGAACTTGGCACTAGTGGCACTCTCGAGGGCGTTGTCAAGGGACTTCAACATCTCACACGGAGACTTCCAATCCAGCACTCTCGAGGGCATTCGGTTGATCAGCGCCGCTGCGGTCAACACTGCTTGGCCCCACAATGTTTCTGAAACATTCATGGAGATCATCATGCTTCTAACAACCTCTAAAAGATGTCTATTCTTCCTCTCCGTTACCCCATTCTGGGCTGGTGTGTATGGACATGTAGTCTGATACTGTATTCCCTGAGCTGACAAGTATTCCCCAAGCGCTTTGTTGGTATACTCTGTCCCATTATCAAACCTTAATATCTTTATCACTGCTCCGTATTGAGTCTGAACATACCTATGAAAGTTTTGGAAGCAACCCAACACTTCACTCTTATTTTTTATCAGGAATAACCAAGTAACATGAGAGAAACAATCAATAAAGGTAACAAAATACTTGTATTCATTCATAGAACTTGTGGAATAATGCCCCCAAACATCTAAATGTATCAGGTCAAATGCACGAGAACTCCTATGACCAGAACTAACATAAGAGCTTCTAGTAAGCTTTCCAAACTCACATGCATCACACACAAGTTTCTGTTTATTTGCTTTCTCAAATAAAGATGGATACAACCTACTTAAAACACTAAAAGATGAGTGTCCCAAGTGCTGGTGATGAAGCATCAACATACTCTCAACACTCATCTCAGATCCTACTCCTGTTTTTTCTACCATAGATTTCAAAGCTGAGTCTAGCTCTTCACGATCCAGGTACCACAGTCCGCTATTCCATGTGTCAGTCCCAAGTCTTTGTCCTGTCCCCTTCTCCTGGAAGATCACATTGGGAATGTTAAAAGAAACAATGCATTTTAGTTAGAGTATGATACTACTAATGGACAAAAGATTGATTGGAAAGGAAGGAGCATGCAAAACATTGGACAAAGTTACTGAATCTATACAATTGACAATACACTTACCAACCACTGGTTAAAATGTACCATCAGCTGTTTGGATACTATCAGCTGATGCTAGGTGAGTATATGATGAGAACTCACTAGCATTACCTGTCACATGTCGAGACGCACCGGAGTCGACTATCCATTCTGATGACCTATCAGGGGACATAGAAGCAAAGGCATGTATGTCATCAGTATCTTTGTTCGGATGAGCATAAGTATCAGTGTTGCCTCTGGTGAAGAACGAAGTGGATGCCTCCTCAGTCCCACTCCTCCTGTCTCCATCTCCTGCTACTCTCTGCTTCTTCCTGAGTATCTCCAAAAGCGCATGATCCTCCTCAGTAAAGACCACCTCAGAAGCTTCCTCTCCCTCTGTTACCATCAGATTCGCCCGGTTGCCTGCTCCTCTTCCATCTCGTCGACCCTCACGGCTACGACCACGACCTCCAAACTGTCCACGACCACCCGAATCTCCTTCCTTAGGTGGTTTGGTGCAAGCATGCCTTAAATGACCCACTTCACCGCAGTTATAACACTGTCGAGTCTCCCCTTTGAATCCAAAGTTAGAGGCTGTCAGTGCTAACTTACCACAGGAAGTCCACCTGTCCCCGCCTACAGCCTAATGCGAGTCTCCTCCTGGATCATGATTGAGACTGCCTCCTTAAGTGTGGGAATCTTCGGCTGAGCTAGAAGCAATACAGTCCTCTGAGCAAACTCCGATGTCAGCCCATTAAGGAACACCATAGTCCTCTCCTGCAGAAGGGCCTCTCGCTCCTTACACTCCGAGTCCTTACAGCTCGCCCGAGGTGAGAAGTGATCATAATCGATCCACAGGCGCTCCAGCTCTGTGGCATAACCCTAGACAGTCCTCTCTCCCTGAACTGTGGCGTCGATTTCTCCCTTGATCTGGAACACCCTCAGGTTATTCCCCACCCCATCACAAGTCCTCCTCAACTTCTCCCAGACATCCATCACCTTCCCTATGCCATCTACTGTGGCGACGACCGACTGGACCAATGAGTTGAGAAGCCAGATATACTCCAACATATGAGTGGACTTCCACTCATCTCTTCCAGCTGAGCCCTCAGCCGGCTCTGTCGTCTCTCCTGTCAAGTACCCCTCCAGGTTCCTCCTAACAAGGATGTATCTTACCCGTCGTGACCAACTTAGGTAAGTAGCTGGTCCATCAAGCTTCAGATCGATGGGTGAAAGCTCTAATTTTTTCGGTGGCCTTATCGCACTCTCACCAGCCGACAATTTTATCAACTGCATCAAAGTTGAGACCTCCGCGGGGTTCAACTTCTTGATGATCTCCTCCATCGATCAGGCTTTAGATCAACCACCTGTTCTCCTTCTCTTCAAACCCTTGTTGTGTGCAGTGAAAATTTCGACAACACTTCTGCTGCACAACAAGAGTAAGCTCTTAACTAAATTCTTGTTTCTCAAAGGAAACAAGAATCGACAGTGATATCACCTCAAAGGGGGAAGGGGGTGCAGGTGGTTCGGGTGGGTACAGTGATATCCAGTGTTATCGAGGCGCAAGGCGCAATGCGGGGCGCAAAGGTCCCTTACGCGCACCATGCGCAAGGCGCGCAATGAGGCGCGCGCCTCACTGAATTGAGGCGCATAACTCAAACTAATATAGTTGTTGTATTTTAAGTTTTTTTTTCTAATTATACTAATTATTAAGTTGCTGCTCACTGACTTTGTTTTTTTTTTACAGATTATACTTGAGAGTTAAATAGCAACGAGCAAGGATGAAGAATCAATCAAATTTCCCAACACAACTACTAAAATAAATATCCATAATTCATTCATTAAATATGTAATTTGTATATTCATATTGTATTCCTATTTTCTAATTAGAAATCTTCATATGTAAATGTAATCATATAACAATTAATTGAACAGTAGAAAAAGGGAAAAAAATAATTCTCAAAGAAAAAAATTAAGATTTTTCCAAACTCATCTTTTCAAGGAGTATGGTGTGTATCTTGACTGAAAAAGACAATTTCTAGCTTATTTCGTGTTTCTTTTCTTAAACACGGTTAGCGTCTAAATTGATTCTTAAAAAATTAATTCCCAACACAGCTACCACAGTGAACAGCAGAAAAATTAAAGAAAAAAAAGAAAACAGAGAAAAACTAAAAAATAATTCTCAAAGAAAAATTATGCAATTAACAGTTAATTGATTAACTACTAAGTGAAGATTTTGTATAAACAAAAGTTCTCAAAAAACAATTATGAAAAAAATAGAATAAGTACATAAATATGTAAATGTAATCATATAAATTATTTTCAAAAAGAAAAAAGAAGAAAACAAGAAAAGAGAGAACTGGAAAAAAACCTGTTGCGAGTCGGCTGTGGCTGCCGGCGGATTTGGTGGCAGCGGGGTCTGATGCGGCTGCCGACGGAGTCGGCGACGGCGGTCGGCGGAGTCGGTGGCAACGGTTGGCGGAGACGGGACGGGGGAGGAGAGATGAGTTCAGCTTGAGGAGCCGTGTAAGATGGTGAGAAAGAGGCTTGAAACCCTAAAAGAGGAAAAGGGTTTTAAGGCAAATATGCGGGTCTTCTACCCGAAACCCGCTTAACTCATAACCCTCCAACCCACTACGCCTTCACAATCCGAGGCGCAGCAAGGCGATACGCCCATAGGGCGCACGAGGCGCTCATGAGGCGCGCCATAGGCGCGCGCCTCGCGGGCCTATAGCGCCCCGCACCAGAGGCGGGGCGCGTTTGCTACCGACCGTAGCGCATCGCGCCTGGGGCGCGCATGAGGCGATCGCCTCAATAACGCTGGTGATATCACCTCAAAGGGGGAAAGGGGTGCAGGTAGTTCGGGTGGGTGCAGGTGGTTCGGGTAGCAGCGGGGTTGGGTTCGGGTGCAGCTGGGTTCGGGTGCAGCTAGGGTTGGGTCCGACAGCGGGGTTGGGTTCTGGTGCAGCTGGGGTTCGGGGTTCTGGTGCTTGCTGAAGTTTGAGCAGCGGGGTTGGGCAGTCGGGTGGGGGTGGTCGGGGGCAGCGGGGTTGGGTAGTGGGATGGCAGCTGGTCAGGGGGCAACAGGGTGGTGGCTGATCGGAGGAACAAGGGCAGAGGCGAACACGGGTGTTGGCGGCGGCGGGAGGGGCGGCGACGGCTAAGGTTAGGGTTAGGGATGGTGGCGGCTAGACTCTAATACCATGAGGAAAATAGAGAAAACCCATAATCATATTATAAAATCTCTTGGGCTTATATAGACCCCTACAAACACAACTTACAAATAACCCCCTAACTATTATCAATATGTCAACAATATTATTTCACATCATTGTTTTGATCTTCAAAATCTTTGTGGCCAAGGATATGATCAGGCTAGCAACATTTCATAGTGAATGGTGAGGATTGTGAACACTTTTTCTAAGGGAGTATCCTTTTGCATATTATGTCCTTTTAATAGCTCATCATCCTTTAGAATGCAGAGGATTGCATACACTTTTTCTAATTGGCTTTAATGACTGTTGCTAGATAGGTAAATGATGTTCATAGATTTTTTTTCTAGATTTGTCTTTCATCATTAACGTTGGTGATGCTTCTTCTAAGCGTCATTATGAGTTGCACGCTTTTCAAGCAGATGAGATTGCATACATGCGAGTTCCATTGATGAAATTGAAACATAAGATCTTAATCAATTGTACATTTTAAATTGTGCTGGTGATAGGGGTGTGCACGGTTCGGTCCAAACCAACCAACCGAAAATCAGCGGTTCGGTTCGGTTTTAACTATTAACCGGTTCGGGTCGGGTTGAAAAAGTTTCAACCCGAACTGTCCGAACCGACCGCCCATAACTATACCCATTTTAACGAAACCCGACCCGTGTTCTTCCCTCACTACAAAATCCTAAAATCTAAACCTAGCTCTCCATTCTCCAACCTCAGATCCAGCCGCCGCCGCTCCGTCTCCGTCACCGCCACTCCGTTTTCGTCACCACCCTCCGTCTTCATTTCCGTCTCCGGTTACTCCGTCTCCGGCCTACTGCCCTCCGTCTTCGTCTCCGTCTCCAACCTCAAGATCTATTGCGAACTTGCGATCCAGCCGCCGCCGCTCCAACCTCCGTCAACGCCCTCCGTATGGTTAGCGTTTCTCCGTCTCCAGCTCGTGTTCTTAATTTCTTTTATCTTAATTTCTTTTAGCTCAATTAGATTTGTTATTTTCCCTTTCTATTTCCTCTTTCTATTTCTTTTATCTTAATTTCTTTTAGCTCAATTAGACTTGATATTTCTTTTAGCCCAATTAGACTTCTATTTCGTTCGTCCCACAATTAACATTCTCTAATTAGATGTGTGTTCAATTTGATGATGTAGAATGGGGGTGTAATCTCTTTTATCTTAATTTCTGGTTTTAAGATTCTGTTGTTCTTGGGAAGACAATAATCTATAGGGATCACATTTCTTCAGTTCACAAATAGCTCATGTGTAATGTTGTTCTTATCTTTTGCTGTTATTTTTTTTTGGTAGTATCTGTTGGGATCTCGCTTCTTTAGTTCACAAATATGAACTCGATGTTTACTTCATTCTGAAAATAAAGTTAGAACCGAACAAACCGAACCGAACTGCACTGAACCGACTTGCAACAGTTCGGTTCGGTTTTGAATTATATGCGGTTCGGTTCGGTTGTTCAAAATTTGGTAAAAACCGACCCGAACTGAACCGTGCTCAGCCCTAGCTGGTTATACTTGTTGGATCTCTCATTTTTCTTCGGTTTGCAGTCTTCTGAGAATGTATACTGCAACTTGTATTGTTCTTAAAAATATCAAAATGACGGTGCTCACAATAGAATAGAAGATGTTAGTGTAGCTTTAAAAAAATTAGATCATTTGAATTTATTTTTATAGCTTATCTGATGAGAGATCATGGACATTATTGATATTCCTTGCTAAGCTTTGCAACATAAAATCTCATGACATTGTGAATGCCATGCATTTGGAGTCAAGTATAATGTCACTTATTCAAAATATTATCATTGAAGATTTAGAGGATCTATAATTTGAAGGTCAAAGTTCGAAGATGTCACAAATTAAGATCGTATCATCACGAAACATCATTATCACTTGGATATATTTAATCCCACTATTGGCTATCAGTTGCAAGAGCTAAATACAAGATTCAACAGCTGAGTTGTAGATCTCTTGAAACTTAATGTTGCTTTGAATCCGAAAAACAAACACAAATCCTTTGATATTGAGATTATTTGTATTATTGCTGAAAAGTAGTATCCTCATGATTTTATAGAGAAGGAGAAGATTACTATAAGATTCCAACTGTAACATTTTTATAATGATAGGTTGAATCATCCAGATTTGGAAGGATTGTCATCTATGAAAAATCTAAGTCAGAGTTTAGCGGAGATTAAGAAGTCCAAGACTTATCCTCTCATTGATAGATTAATTCGCCTAATTTTCACTCTGATTTCTAGCGCAACTACTGAACATGCATTTTCAACTATGAAACTTGTGAAAACTAGATTGCGAAACAAGATGGAGGATGAATTTCTTGCTGACAATTTGCATTGTTTTATCGAGAGAGAAATTACAAAGATCTTTGGTTCAAATTCATTACTTGATGATTTTTTTCTTTAAAGAGCAACGTGCGCAATTATAAGATTTAAGTTTTATTTGAATTTATCCTTGTAATCAATGCAATTTTTATGATGTGTTTTTATCTCCATATTTATATAACTTCCCCCCACTCCCAAAGTTCCAATCCTGGTTATGCCTCAAGCCATTGGGTACCTCAACACGCTAATTATTGTTGGGAAAATATCCAACATATTGTAGGAGTGTAATAACATTTTTTAGTATCAACGTCCAAAATGTAGAAAGAAGCTGGCTGCAAAACACATCATAGCTATCGCCTAAATGCCACAAAATTACAAATTGTGCTAAAAGAGAGAGCAAGGCAAAGAGGAAGAAGAAAGGAGAATGAACTGTCACTAGAATTATTATTTCCACTGTCCGCCATGAAAAAGGGAGAAAGGATGATTATGTCATAATCGAATCAAGACCAGAAACTAACTATAACCACCACCACACCCTAAAAAAAACCATAGCCACTAACAACCACATATGCACAAGTTGCCCCATCCCACATCCCCCGGTGAAATATAACCACCACCAAACACACATACAACTCTTCTTCCTCCTGTGCCTTTAGGCTAACAACAACAATGACGGCCACCAAATGGAAGCAGATAGCAGTAAAGACAACATGACAACTATTCTTTTTGATTCTTCTTGTCAGTGATGTCACAAGACAGTTTGCCCCTAGATGGAGAGACCTAGAGGCAGCTCTAGGAAGTCAAATAGACCATTTTTCAGGAGACCGTTACTTTGTTAGGAAACATAAGAACAATTTTGATGGCGAACACAATATTGCAGAACCAATAGTAGAAGTCTAAAGACGGTAATTTATGCAACATCCATAATACAAGTTGCTTGTAAAGTTATGATCCATAATATATAATAAATAGTTACTTATGTTATTATAGGGAAATTATTATGAAACCCTTGAGAGTTTGATCATTATGAAATCTCCTAATGCTATCTTTTCATTGAAAAACACCTTGCAGTTAGAAAAATGGTAAAACCCAGTGACACTCCAAAACTGCCCCTTTCCTTCTTCCTCTCAACAAATTTCTCTTCTCCCTCACATATTAGCAACTGAAAAGTGATTCCAAATAGAAGTTCAATTTCTACTAATTTCCTCTTCGTAACGGTCATGGGTATTTGGGGTTGATATGAGAAGAGGGAAAATAGGTATTGCAATAGTTTGAGGAATAAGAGCAACACTATTGAGGGGTATTTTAGATAAAAAGAATGAAAAGTAATGAGTTTTAATAGTTTTATTTGACAGCAAGGGGTATTGTAATGAAAAAATAACGTTGGGGGGTTTCATAATAATTGGTCAAACTTGAAAGACATTTCATAATAATTGCCCGTTAAGATATATCATATACCAAAAGACAATCATGTGTCATTGAAGTTAAACATGCATTATCATATTAATACACATGACAATGTGGACATTACCTGCAAAACCTTTATCAAATTCAAGCATTGAAGACTTGGTACACTCACGAACTGAAACTGCAAATTCTTTCCCGTTTTGTAAAGATTGTTCAATATCAATTTTGAACTGTTCAAGCGCTTTAGACCGCAAGTGTCCAAGCATTGTTTGAAATGCAGGATGCACAAGCTGCAATTAGGGCAACAATAAATAAATTAGAATGGGCTTGTCATCATTGAAGAACGGTTAATTCTAACTTATGAACTTATGGATTACCACATCAATAATTAGACCACAAAATTAACATATTTGGTAGGCAAGTGCACAAATTTACTGAAACGTGGATCATCCATTAGTCATATGATGACAAATTTCTGCTTGACTCCCACTCTTACATTCATTACCCTTTCGTCTACACTCAACGCAAAGCACATTTATTTTGCATGCCCTAATATTGATCCAAGAATCTAAGTCATGCATAAATATTTGGCATAGAAATTAAAAAAACATCACTCTGTGTGAAGTGCATCTGTATCTCCCTCGAATATTTAACGTGTCATGGTGATCTTTTTCTTCTCGCTTTTCAATTTAATATGTTTTTCTTATTTCTTGCTAGTAGGAAAAGTCCACTGATAATAAGGGTCATCAAGTTGTTATTATATTAGAGTAGTTTTTTTCAATCCCACATTGGAAATTATGCAATTATATCCAATTTATTCTTCCAAAGAGAACCAATTAGACAATACAATGTAGCCTCTTGTTCTGCAAAAATGACCTAAATATATAATGAACTATATAAACTATGTAAGGTGTTTAAACATCGTGGAACAAAATACGTTTGTAATAAGATCAGACAGCTAGTTCCTCAACTAGATAACATGTTTCAATGTCATTGTTCATGCTCAGTCTACCATTCAAAGCCAATTGCAAAGATATTGACAGGCTAGCAATGGTATGAAACATAATTGGACATCGATCAACTATGTTCTAGAGTTCCTTCTTCACATTGATAGAAAGAAAATATTCAAAACTCAAAAGAAGAAAATGGAAAGAAGAGTTCATCCTCACTTTCAGTGCTTCAGATTCCAGTTGTTGCCGTTTTGCTTTCCGAACACCTTTATCATAGTGAAGGGTCTCCATATCATATCTATAATAAAAGACTCATTACATAAGTAAGGTCTGATAGTTTAAATTCATTTAATTATGTTGTCCAATTCTATTGATTACACCCCAAAAAATGTACATAACTGAAAAATATATATATGTCAAGATAAGAAAGGAAATTACTCTGCAGAAATTTATATGAAATTCTGAAACTATTAACACTATTGAACAAATGGAAAGAGATGGAAAGATCTCACTAAGCCAAATGTTTTTGGAAACACAAAGTACAATAGATATCATACTACTTTTAGGAAATTTCAAAAATAAAATAAAATAAAGACATCTATAAATTGTGGTGTAAATTAATAAGGCAAATGATCGAATCATGGGGAAAAACCCCCATCACCTTTTACTGATTATCAAAATCAAGGAATGTGTGTGGGTAAAATGAATCACTTTTTTGCATCAAATCAAGGTTAATCTTATTGTCTGAGAACGTTTAAAATTGATTAACCTAATTGGTTCTGATATGATTGAGAAAAGCTTGTATCCCAAAAAAATGAGTGTCTTCATGTATAGTGTATTACCTCATATGGAAAAAGTGGAAAACAAAACATAAATACAGTGTTAGAAAAAAATGCAGATTCCACTAACAGGCCTACCAAGAACAGAAAGTGACAGGTAGACAAATGCACACAAGTATGCACAAACACATGACAGAACCCAACCCCCACTCTAAAAGAGAAGGAATGGTGACAGGGTTCTTTTTTATTAGATAGTGTTTGGATACCATGGTGTTTTTAGTGTTTCCATGGAGTTTTTGACGAAAACAAAACACCATGTGTTTGAAAACGATGGTGTTTTTGTTAGAGTGTACAATATCAAAAGCCAACAACACTTAATTTCAAACACCAAAAAGGCGTTTCAAGTTTGGCTTTTGTGTTTTGAGTTTCAAGGATGTTAACATAACGTCTGATATAGTGTATTAATAATATATTTAATACAATATATTTGTTACATAACATAACATAATATAATATTAAATTATATTATTTAATATATTACATGATAACATTAGTTTCCAAATTTATCAATGCAATGTTAAATACCGTTAATTAATAATACATATAATATTATAATTCATATAGTAAAATAATTATATTTTAAAATACTATTATATATAATATTAATAGTAAATAATAATAATATAATATATCAATAAAAATATAATAATAACATAAAAACATATTATATTTGTTACATAACATAACATAATATAATACAACTCAAGCTATTAAAGAGAACTTGAAGAGAAAATTTGGTTATTCACATCCTTGCCTTCATTCGTAAAACTTTCCACTATATATAGAGGTTACAGACTCTACTGGACTTCACTTATTACAGACTCTTCTCAACAACTTTACAAAAGATGAGCTCATTCAAAAGAAAAAATCATGTCTGCCATTTACTTCATAAAAGATAACCTGACTCAAAAGTAGCTTTACAAAAGATAAATCATAGTGTGCCGCTTTCATTCATCTCCGGTAAACATGCCGTCGTTTTCAAATAGGCGAGGATCATAGTTATCCATTAGGGCAGTTAAATCACTGTAAAAAAGATCTTGTAGATCCAGTTTCTCATATTGTAATTTTTCAAGGAGTTTTTGATGCACTTTGAATAATAATGTTTTATTTAAGGGTCTATCTTCTAGATGATCATGAAATGTTTCTAGTCCGTAAAAACCACTATCATTATACTGTCACGCCGATAGTTTTCTTTATCTAAGGCTTCTCTCTTAGCCTCTAAGTATTCTTTCATATTGTTCTATTGATTTGCTTCCTAATCAAAATCTTCTTCTTTTAAGGTGTTGAGTTCTTCAGGTTCTTCCGTAGTAGGTTTTTGCATGAACCAAATCTTGAATAAAGAACAAATTTTCCGCTTCTAATTGGATCGGATATAAAGCTACTATATCAATTTCGATTCCTTTAATAAGTGGGTTCATTACTTGAATAATGTTCTTTATCATTCTAGAAAAGTATTTAAACTAATCACATTCTATTCTATCAATCATGATTTTACGGAATGTTCCTCTTTCTATATGATATGTTGTGTAAAATCCCGTAAATTTTGAAAATATTGTGAAAAATAATATTAAATAATTTTTATTATGGATGATACTATTCTGGGATGAATGAGTATGT
>BQKN01065160.1:715018-729552 GCA_022839385.1 Asparagus kiusianus
ATATATATATATATATGATGGATCAGTTGGCTGAAAATTAGTCACTGGTCGGTCGACTGATAGCAAGCATCAGTTGACCGATAAGAGCTTACCAGTCGACTGATGTCAAGCATCAGTCGACCAGCGGGTGCACAGATCCCAGGTTTCTGTTTCAGGTCAGTTGGTTTTTGGCTCGGGTTTGTGTGTGTGTATGTGTGTGTGTGTATATATATGTGTGTGTTATCCGAGTTCTCTCCTTTATCACCATCTCAGAACCCTAGCAGCAGCCACCCTCTCCCTCAAAACCCTAGAACTTATTTTGGTGAATTTTGAGAGCTTTGAGAAGTAAAATAAAGAGGGCGAGATCGTGGGCTTTTTAACGAAGGAGGATCGTGTTTCTTGCATATTTGGGAAGTTCAGCACGTTTGAGGCGAGTTTCATCTCCTCCAAACATATCCCCTGTTTTCAATTAATTTTATTTAGTTTTATTTGGTTTTATCGGATCTTCAAAACCTAGTTTATGTATAAAGATCACTCTTTTAAACTACATGATATAAAGATTTGATCTTTTGTTCTAGAAAGGCATGAAATGCTTTCTCAGATTTGGGTTTAACTTTTAATCTTGATCTAACACGAGTTTTGTTAAATTTAATAGATTTTATAATGAATCTACACATGTAATCATGTTAAAGTTTCTATTTTACCTTAGAATTTGATATTTATGTTTCCATGAAGCAAAGTGAACCCTAATCACATTAAATAAGTTTTCATACATGTGTTTATTCCGGGAAAATTTTGTTTTCGATGCTTGTAAACAAAACCTGTAACCTAAACCTGAACCTGTCATCAGCGTCGATCGACCGATCGACAAGATCAGTCGACTGAAACCGTCTCATTGCCCTTCAGTTTGGATCTGGTCAGTCGACCGACGAGGTGCATCGGTCGACCGGTCAATGCCTGTTTGTGTGCAAGGTTTGTGCACGTCGCCGTCAGTCGACCGATGTAGATATCGGTCGACTGATCAGTATTATTTTCGTGAATTTATTTTTTTCTCATGTGCGTTTGATTACGAACACGAAATATGAGTTGCACGTCGATTCATGTGCATAATTTATGAGTACACGCACTGGATTTGAGCACGCACGAGCGTTAGGAGGTGCGCAATCTATATTTTGAGTTTATCATGATAAAAAGTGATGTAGATTGCATCTCATGATAGTTTGGATGCTTGAGTGTGTTAGTTGGTATACCGTCATGTGACCGCGATAGACTACACTCAGGATGGTTAATTGGTATACTACAATGAGACCGCGGTAGACTACACTCCGTTGTGAAACATTGTTTTTCGGAATAGGGTGATATGCTTATTTTCGCAGGACGATTGAGTAAGGTGGGTGATGCTACAGGATTTTGTCAGCGTCTTACTCAGCATTATTATTTTCTGATAGAGAATCACATAGATTGTACTCATGCTCCCATGTTATTTACCCGAGTAGGATATAAGACTGAGGTTGTCATACACGACATATTCTATACGAGCTTTATTTTACCGGATGTTTATTCTTGTGACTGCGCCACCTACCCGAGGGTAATGTGAGATATTTGTACATGACTTGTATTGGATGAGGTTTGAAAGTTGTATTGTTTTTATTTACTCTTATATTCATAGGATTTTAAAGTTAGTATTTAGCGATTCACAATTTGAGATATGAGGTATATATACATAAGGGTTTTCTTGTTTGGATTATTTCGCTCGACATACCCATTCTCGTGTTGTGGATTTCTAAATATCAATTTCCGCTTATTTCAGGACAGATGATTTATATATCTATATGTATTAACCTATATTTTATACTCCTAACCCCCTTCCCCCTGAGGTTATACTCCTAACCCCCTTCCCCCTGAGACAGTGGAGATGATCTCTCTAACGCTTTGACGCTCGTTGTTTTCCCTCTTTTCAGGCAACGAGCCAGACGTCTGGAGAGTCGCAGGTTGATGGAGATGCAGTTTAGCTCACTGTCATATATTATTAGTAGTCATTAGTGCTCCACAGTAGTTATTGTCTAATTTCAGACATTAGAGATGTATTTTAGTTTGGAAGGCCAAGTGTCTTAGCATTGTTTTTATTTGACTATATATTGAGATATTTCATATTTGTTTCAATCTATCAGTTGTTCTCTCTTTTATTCAGTTGGAACATGATTATGTTTATTTAAATCTTTCCTTTATCATGTTTATTGCATTATTACCTTTATTTTATCTGCTTGTACCTACACTTCTTTTTGTTTGATTCCACTAGAAAGATATTACTGTGATGGTGAAACATGTTTTTGCACAGTGTGGATGCATGACAGGTTTGACATCCTTAGGTTCACCTTAGACTGCAGCCGTGTGAAACCAGGACGTCACATGCTGCTCCTGTACTAACTTCTTTAGGCTCACATTCTTGATAGTAAAATGTGAGGTATGGTATGGACTTGGAATTATAAGAACATTGTCTTTGTTAGGGAAAATAAAGCTAATTTATCAATTTTAGCTTCAATAAGCTGATTTATTTCTGGAGGTAACTTTTCAAGTTCTTTTATCATCCATTTCCTGTATTCCAACCTTCTTTCTGGTGTCCATAGATTAAATTAATTAATGAACTGTCAGAAATCTGCTTCTTTTATGGATTCATGTTTTTTCTACATAGTCTTGGATTCTCCTTTTAAACTCTTCCATTTTATTTTTATCATCTATAACTTTTATTTTTAGCTGTAAATTTTCTTCTTCTAATTTATTTACCTTTAAACCCAGTCCATTTGTAGTATTTCTAACTTTGTAACTCTGGAAATTCCGAACGGTCAACCATATATCATTGAAGTCTTGTAGTGCATCACCTATAATTCCCAGATCTCTCCATGGTGCGGATGTTCTAAGTAACTCTTCGAATGCTTTAACATTAAAAGATCTAATGAGGTGTATCTTTATCTGTGCTTCTTGTAATAATAATTTTCTTATAAGACGTGATCTATAATTTGAATTGTTTCCAATAGTCTGACTGTAGCCTGTAACTTAGGCAAAGCTTCCAGCTGCTGAATGAATACTTGTTTGATAATGACTTCTTATATTTTATTCCACAAAATTTGATCAAAAACCAAAAAGGATTTCTTCCAAAAGAAAATATGTAACTAGAAGAAAAGATAAAAAGAAATGTGCATGCTTTAAATGCGAACAAAAAAGACTACATACAAGAAAAAAGCGAAGCCCTAAAAGAGGCAAATTTCCAACAGTTCATTGATAAATTTAATCTATGGACACCAGAAAGAAGATTGGAATAATGAAAATGGATGATAAAAGAACTTGAAAAGTTACCTGCAGAAATAAATCAGCTTATTGAAGCTAAAAGTGATGAATTAGCTTTATCTTCCCTAAAAAAGCAAGACAATGTTCATATGACTCCAAGTCCATACCATACCTCACATTTTACTATCAAGAATGTGAGCGTAAAGAAGAAGTTAGTACAGGAGCAACATATTATATAGAAAGATGAACAATCCTTAACATTATGATTGACAGAATTGAATACGATCAATTTAAATACTTTCCCAAAATGATAAGGAACATTATTCAAGAAATGAACCCGCTTATTAAAGGAATCGTAATTGATATAGTAGCTTTATATCCGATCCAATTAGAAGAAGAAATTTGTTCTTCATTCCAGATTTGGTTCATGCAAAAACCCACTACGAAAGAACCTGAAGAACTCAGCATCTACAAAGAAAAAGATTTTAAATGGGAAGCAAATCAATACAACAATATGAAAGAATATTGAGAGGCTAAGAGACTAGACTTAGATAAAGAAGACTATTGATGTGACGATATAAGGACAGTGCTTCTTTGCGGATTAAAAACAGTTCACGATCATCTAAAAGATGAACCCTTAAATGAAGCATTTTTATTCAAAGTGCATCAAAAACTCCTCGAAAAATCACAATATGAGGAACGGGATCTACATGATTTTTTTTATAGTTATTTCTCCTCATAAAAACCCTTCCTCCTCTTAGACCTCTTTCCACACCAAAAAAAATGTTGTAGAAAACTACTGTTTATAGCCTCTCTATCTGTTCGAAAGTTGGTTTACACAAGTGGTTCGCATAGCTGGTATCAGAGACATTTAAGATCCATTTTCTCCATAGTAAAGGCATAATTTTCAACCTTTAGGGGATACTCCCTGATCTCTCTAGTCATGTTTTTATTTTGTTTATGTAAACAGTAGTTAAGAACCATTCGTGTTTTATTATAATTCATGTTTTTCTTATCAAATCGTAAGAGGGAGACTTGAATTCACCTTAGTGAGATTAATTGCCCATAGTGGCCTAGCAAGGTGGTCCGTATTTGGTCACATTTGAATAGCTTAGGCCTTGAACTGGACATAACAATAGAGATGGCCAACGGGACGAATCAAGTCGATTCGTCCCGTGTCTCATACGAATCCAGAATGGGATGAATCAAATTCATCTCGTTTTGAATTCATACAAGACGAATTCGGGCCCAATTCGTGACCCGTCTCATGGCGAGACGAGTTACGACTCGTCTCACCACGAGAGTAACGAATTGAGCCTTTTTTCCCTATATTTTTCCTCCGCATTTTTTTGTTCTTCAATTTTTTTTCTCTAGACTGATATTATTTTAAATTATTATTTTTTATTTATATTTTTTTATTTTTTATAAAAAATGTACCGATTACAAGGAATAAGAAAAAAATAAATAGAAGAAACTTTTCATTTTTATAAAATAATAACAGATTCGCTTCACATAATCATTGACAATACATTGGGAAAAAAACGTCATTAGGGGAAGAAGTGTAACCTTTTGATGAATTGTCGGAGTCTCCGTAGAAACACGCAGAAGAATAGTTGTAGTGCTCTATAATTTGAGATGTTGAAAATACTAGAGGGGGGAAAGATGAGAGCTGATATTGTAGTAGAAGATGAGAGTTTGAGTTACGAAGAATGAAAGGAATTTAGGGGGATGGGGGCCGGGGGAGTTTTTATTTATTTATTTAGTTAGTTAGTTAGTTTTCCCCGCCGCAACAGCTCTAAAAAGAATTGCTGGCTAAGTAGCACCCCCTAAAAAAACGACTCAATTGTAGCAGTCTCTCACTCTCCAACGATTCTTTTTGAACCATTGGGGGCCTTAAAAAATTCTGGACTGCTTATTAATTTGGTAGCCTCTCTTTTTCAGTCACTGGGTTAGCCATTGGGGGCCTTCAAAAAAATTTTAACTTTTGGGCTGACCGTTAATTTTCTTATCAAGGCTTTAAAAAATTACTACCGAGGGTCGGGGTAAATTTACTCCGACCTAACTCGTTTCGTGACTCGTGACGAGACGAGTCAGACTCATCTCATTTACTGTTCACGAGACGAGTTGGGTTAACTCGTCTCATAAACAAGTCGCGTCTATACCTGTCTCGTATCCGTTTGAACCTGGTTTGTGTGGGTTCGCGGGATGAATTTAGGTGACTCCAAATGATTCGAACTGCCTCGTTGGTCATCTCTACATAACAACTGGCAAGCAATTTTATCACTATAAGCCTAAGGAGGAACACCAATCTTGAGTCACACATAAGAAAACTGAATTTTGTGAAGAAGCAAAGGTTATTTGTTACCTTGTAACATAAACAAGATAAAACAAAGTGCTAGCAGAGTAAGGGAGAACAAACGTATGGATTTAATCAATGATTTTGAAAACTATTATTATAAGACTAAACCTTATAAGCATCTAGAGCATACAGATACAAATTGTTATGACCATGATTAAAGTGTTAATCTTCCTCCTGCAGCCAACGCACATCACATATAAGCATTAATCAACCATGCCAACTCACCCTAGCCAAGGACGACTAAGGTCGCTTGGGCACTCGATCCTTCCCAAGTCAGGTTGAGTCGAGACCCGCTGTCGTCTGACCTCATTAGACGAATCGACCACCCTCATCCACTCGGACCTGGGTCAAAAACTTGCGAGGCCGACTAGGAAGGCAGTATTTTTCCCTCTCGTAGAGCCGAGTCAAAAGGCAGTTCGTCCTCAAACTCCACACCAACAGCTATTTTTTTCATCATAGCAGGTGTCACAAGTCTATATACCTCCTCAATCACCCCCGTACCTCCTCAATCACCATCATATCCAATCAAGGATGACTCACCACATGCGCAGTCGAGATCTAACAACTCTTACCGATGCAGCTGTTAGCCTGAACTCGACCATAGTTATGCTTCTACCCTCTCAGTCGGGTATCTATATAGGCTCATCACCTACTGCTAAAAGGCTGATCCTCGAGCCCCCCGTTAGGGCTACTAGTTTACAATTTCTACACTTAAATCAAGAACGTATTCAATTCATTAGTTTCTTCTCCACTCAAACTCAAAAACTGACTTGATCATCGGAGGAATCACTAGAGAACCCAGCTCCAGTCCTCTAACATGGCTATTTTGCAGCTTACTAATTCTAAACAGGGGATCGATCGCTCAAAGGCATGAGGGAACCCACATCGCACGTATCAGCTCTAAGCACCGTTGCTAAACTCGGGATTACCCGCTAATCTCGCTATTAAGTCTCAAGACATCAACACTAGCCCTTACCGTAGGGTTTCATCATCTCTCTTTGATGGATCATCCCCTATTTTCGAGCATCAAAAGAAGTGGCAATCTTCATCTAAGCTTCACGACAGTCAAAAGACCTCGTCGTAAGGCTCTGATGGCAAGTTGGTCACAATACATATACAACTTCGAAGAACTCTTCAAAGTAATCAAATCAAAGATACTATCTTTGAAATATTTGTCCTGCTATATATCTATACGCAGCTTTCATCGATCGGTCATCGACTTGAAAGCCTTTGGTATCATTTTCATGAGTAAAACCAAAGCACGTCCTTGACAAAAAGACATTGGTATTGTTTTCATAAGTAAAACCAAGACACACCATCAACTCGGTTGGCTCCGACTCGAAAGACCTTCATAAAATTTTCATGAGTAAAACCAAGGCACGCCATCGGCAGAAAGATCTTGGTATCTATTCAGAGTAAAACGAAAGCATGTCAACTCAATCTACAACGACAAAAAGATCTAGCATCTTCTTAAGTCCAAGGCACATACCCTAAGAGCTTGGTGTCATCGCGAGTAAGCCCAATACATGAGGTCGAGTCGCCTTACTCGCTACACACAAAAAGCCAAGTCGCCTCAACCTAAAAACAGACTTGTACTCAAATAAAGAAAATTGTAAACTCTTAACACACAAGAATGCAATCTCAAAGGTACACAGTTCAAATTGACAAAGATATCTTTTTATTTCATATATGTAACAATTTACAATGCAAAAGTAGAAAAAAAAGTTAGGGCCCTTAAGGGGTCGAACTCGGAAGATAAGCGGGATAGAGAGGTATGGACGGATCGACCCCAGAGCCAGGAGCAGGAGTTGGACTCGGTGGAGCTGCTGTAGTGGATGGCAAGAGAGTCAACTGAACCTCAATCTCGACCCATTCACCTTTCTTTGCCCCAGGCTCACTCACCCAACTATCATGAGTTGAGTCGAGCTCTCGCCTGCCTCCTCGGCCGACTCCTCTCTATCCTCGTCGCTATCTCCCCCATAGAGCGCAAGTCCCCCTCCCTGCTACTCTATCTCTAGAAGCGCGTCCAGACAGTTGGCCACCCTTAAACAATAGTGGAATTAGTCGGGGTCTCTTCGAAGATCGGACAAGAGCTACGCATCAAGGAAGTCGTAGCCCGCCCTACAAGCCAGCGCCACCTCCACCTTTTCAAGGGTGCTGTGGCGATATCCATCAACGACCTTGAATCAATGGGCCTCGGACTCCAGATGAGCAAGACGGTCTTGCAGAGCTTAGACCTTGGCCAAGGACGACTCACGCTGCTGCTCGGCCTCTAGCGCAGCCTGAATGCTCTCCTCCCTAAGCTTCCTAAGAGCTAGCTGCTGCTCCTTTAGCTCGGCCTACAAGCTCTGGGCGGCCAGACGATCCGATCAGGCTCACTCCTGGGCGTCATTCCTCTCCCGCTTCTTAATTGTGACCTCCTCGAATAGATACTTTATACTATCATTCCGTTCGAGGAGCTCGTGCTCGAGATAGTCGAGGCATTCCCTAAGCTTGTTGATCTCAGCCGACTTCTTGCTATTAGAAGTCCTCAAGCCATCAACCATCTTCTCCCGCATCTCTACCTCCCAACGCCACTTGTCCCTCCGCCTTCAGATGGCAACTCATCCTCCTTAGCAGCTAACGACAAGTGGGCCTTCTCCAGACCAACCCTCTAGGCCTCCAAGTCTCCCTGAAGCTTGAGGAAAGAGTTAGGGCTCGCTCATAACGGCCGTTCCTGCTGTACCAAAGCTCCACAAACCATAAACGAGTTTTCGTCTCCAAAAATGTCACTTTCTTTGAAACAGAACCATTTTTCACACTGACCCTTCTTCAGGGGGAGAATTTGAGTGAAGAAGAGTCTTGGGAATCCACCATACCTTATCCAGACGAAATTCAAACTGAACCTGAGTTTCAACCCGAGCCTACGATTCTCAAATCCCAACCTGAGCTTATGTTTCTCAAATCCCAACCTGAGCCTATGATTCTCGAACCTGAACCCTAGCCTATGGTTCCCATTTTATTACAACAGGACTTGGAAACAGGGCCAGTGGAAAATCATAGCAGGTTAAATCATCCAAACTTACAGGTTTACTCAAGAAGACTACGTTCACAAGGAGTAGGCACATCTGAGACTCTACCCTCCTAAGAGTCTGATCCTAAGGACTGCTCCAGTCCAGAGCAGTGTTATCGAGGCGTAAGGCGCAATGCGAAGCGCAAAGGTCCCTTATGCGCACCATGCGCAAGGCGCACAACGAGACGCGCGCCTCACTTAACTGAGGCGCATAACCCAAACTAATATTTTCCAACATAAGACAAAAAAGCATATAAACAACATTTTTATAAATTATCACATAAAAAGACTACGAAATATAATTTCATCAACTAAATCAAGAAAAGAGTCTTAATTAGCATGCATAACATAAAGAAGGTTTTTAGTACTCTAAATGGTTTAGTTCATAATTTATTAGTTAGCATGCTAATTACCTATTTTAAGCTCTTTTTCTAATTATACTAATTACTAAGTTGTTGCTCATTGACTTTGTTTTTCTTTTTTACAAATTACGCTCGAGTTAAGTAGCAACGAGCAAGGATGAAGAATCAATCAAATTTTCCAACACAGCTACCAAAATAAATATCCATAATTCATACATTGAATATGTAATTTGTATATTCATATTGTGTATTTGTATTCCTATTTTCTAATGAGATCTTCATATGTAAATGTATATATAACAGTTAATTGAACAGCAGCAGTTAATTGAACAGCAAAAAAAAAATTAATTCTCAAAGAAAAACAATTAAAGGGGAAAAAACTGAAAAAAAATAAGAAAAATTAAAGAAAAAACAGAAAAATAATTCTCAAATAACAATTATGCAATTAACAGTTAAGGAATTAATTTATGCAATTAACAATTATGCAATTAACAATTATGCAATTAACAATTAACAATTATGCAATTAACAGTTAAGAAAAAAATTTAAAAAACAATTATGAAAAAAATAGGATTACAAGAAAAAACAAAAAGTACCTGCTTTAAAACAGAACGCAGGAAAAAAAACAAAAAGAAAAAAAACTCAAAAACAAAAAAGAAAACAAGAGAAGGGAGCAAGAAAAGAGATCTGGAAAAAAAAAGATCGAAAAAAAAGCTGGAAAAAATACATGCTTCGACGGCGACGCGACGACTGGGTGGGACGACGACACGGAGTCGGCGACAACGTCAGGCGGGGTCAGCGATGGCTTCAGGGGGGTCGACAACGGCGTTAGGTTGGATTGGCGAAGACGGCTGGCGGCTCTGGGTCGAGGAACGAAGCTGGAAACCTAAGGGGAAAAGAGGTAAAAAGCAAATAAGCGGGTCTTCTTACCCGAAACCCGTTTAAACTTTATCACCCAGCTCAAATCGCCCCAGACATTGACGCGCATCAAGGCGATGCGCCCTACGGGCAGCCCAGGCGTTCACGAGGCGCGATTGAGGAGCGCGCCCCGCTAGCCTGCATCGCCCCGCCCCAGAGGCGGGGCGCTTTGCCTGCCGACCGAGCTGCCTCGCGCCTGGGGCGTGCCTGAGGCGCGCGCCTCAATAAGATTGGTCCAGAGAATACCATTCAGCCAGAAAATATGGACTCAGCAAGTCCAGATCAACCTGAGACAGATGATTTACCAATAGCTTCAAGGAAAGGAGTAAGGTCTTGTACACTTCATCCAATCTCACAATATGTATCTTATAATCGTTTGTCTCCAAACTTTCAGAGCTTTGTCTCCAAAATGTCCAGCATTGAAATTCTAAAGTCAGTTGAGGAGGCCCTTAAGATTCCAAAATGGAAATAGGCTATTGAGGAAGAATTGAAGACTCTTATAAAAAATGAGACGTGGGAAGTGGTTGATTTGCCTAGAGGAAAGAAAACAGTAGGTTGCAAATGGGTGTTCACAGTCAAATACAAGGCTGATGGTAGTGTCGAGGTATAAAGCAAGGCTAGTGGCAAAAGGGTTTACGCAAGCATATAGGATTGACTATCAAGAGACTTTTGCTTCAATTGCCAAACTTAATACAATAACCTAGACTGGTCATTACAGCAACTAGATGTGAAGAATGCATTTCTGAATGGTGACCTACATGAGGAAGTGTACATGGATGTTCCTCCAGGTTTTGAAATTGGTGATGGAAAGGTGTGCTACTTAAAGAAATCCATTTACGGGTTGAAACAGTCACCTAGAGCTTGGTTTGACAGGTTCACGAAAACCATGAAAAAACGTGGTTATCATCAGGCTCAAACTGATCACACCCTATTTATTAAACACTCCACAGAAGGTAGACTTGCGGCTTTGATAGTCTATGTGGATGATATCATAGTGACTGGAAGCGACGACGAGATAGGAATCTTAAAGGAGCACTTAAGTGAGAAATTTGAGCTGAAAGACCTAGGAGTCCTAAGGTATTTCTTAAGAATGGAAGTGGCAAGAAACAAGTCTGGAATTTGTATATCGCAAAGGAAATATATATTGGATCTCTTAAAAGAGACAGGGATGTTGGGTTGCAGACCAGCTAACACTCCGATGGAACCCAACCTTAAACTGGGACTCGGGAAGAAGATAAGAGTGTTGATCAAGGGAGGTACCAAAGACTAGTTGGGAGACTAATCTATCTCTCGCATACATGACCAAACATTGCATTCCCAGTGAGTGTGGTTAGCCAATTTATGCACTCACCAAGAAGTTGTCATCTGGAAGCAGTGTACAGGATTCTACGTTATCTGAAAGGAATACCAGGAAATTCTTTAGGAAGAATGAGAAGAGACTAGTTGAGATCTACACAAATGCTAATTGGGCAGGGTCAGAAGATCTACTTCAGGTTATTGTGCTCATGTCTGGGGAAACTTGGTGACATAGAGAAGTAAGAAAGTCTGTGGTTGCCCGTAGTAGTGCAGAGGCTGAGTTTCGAGCCGTTGCTCAAGGGATATGTGAAGGGTTATGGTTGACTAGATTGTTGAGGGAATTGAGAGTACCTAGTGAGAATCCTATGAAGCTTTTTTGTGATAACAAGGCAGCGATCAACATCGCTCATAATCCAGTGCACCATGACAGAACAAAGCATGTGAAGATTGACAGACATTTCATCAAAGAGAAGATTGATAGTGGGAGTGTTTGCATGGTCTACATACCCACCAAACAACAAGTTGCTAATGTGCTGACAAAAAGTGTATCAAAGTATGAATTTTTGGAGCTAACAAACAAGTTGGGCTTGATTAACATCTACCCTCAACTTGAAGGGGAGTGTTGGAAATCTTGGTCAGAAAATAAAGGAGAAAATAGAGAATTAATTCCCTGACTTGTGGGGATTGGGAACATTGCTGTAATTAGTCATGTATTAGCTGTAAATAGACAGATTTTAGGGAAATTATTATTTGATTTAGTTTCCTTCTATAAGAGATTGTAAAGGCTGTCAGTGCTTATATATATTCTTTGTATACCCTTGTAATAAAATACGATTTACATAGAATTTCTTCAAGTTTTATGGTATCAGAGCAGTCATAAAACAGAGCTCTGTATTTCGGCAAAAAAAAATCCTCTTTGTGAGTGTGAGCGTGAGTTGATTCAGCCATGGAAGAACCCAAAAAGGGAGATATCCGAGCCTCTTCTCCAACCTCTTCTTCTTCTATTCCTTCGGCTATCATTCAGCAATTCAGTGATAATGCTACCCTCCAAATAACCCAACATAAACTGAATGGAAAAAACTTCCTTCAGTGGTCTCAATCCGTCTTGATGGTGATTCAGGGAAGAGGGAAGATGGGATACATCAATGGAGACATCAAGAAACCAAGCCAAGGAGATCCTGAATATGCGGCTTGGGAATCAAACAATTCCATTGTTATGGCATGGCTAATAAACTCAATGGAGACGAATATTAGCCATACCTATCTGTTCCTCAAGACAGCAAAAGGAATTTGGGATGTTGTTAAGGAGAATTACTCAGATTTTCAGAACACTTCTCAAATATTAGAGATAAAGATGCAGCCGAAGGAAATCAGGCAAGGAAAACAAGACGTGACTGGATACTACAACACCCTGAAGGTCTTATGGCAGGAGCTTGACCTATTCTATGAAGTAGATTGGGGTGAAATTGAAGACCATGTGAAGTTCAAGGCTCATCTTGACAAGGAGCATCTATATGAATTTCTGGCAGGTTTGAATCGTGACTTGGACGAAGTCAGAGGAAGAATTTTAGGAAGAAAACCTCTTCCATCCATCGGTGAGGCATCCACGGAAGTTAGACAGGAAGAAAACAAGCGGCGTGTGATGCTAGGCAATTCCAAGGATCATAACTCGGCCAATAGTCAAATTTCTATGGCTGGAGACAGAGCAGTGGAGACTACAGCCTTGGCAGTAAATAAAACAGGAAGTTTTTCTGGAAATAGAAAACAGAACAAGCAAGGGGAGAGGCCTTGGTGCAATCATTGTAATAAACAAGGTCATACTCGCGAAAACTGCTTTCACATCCATGGATTTCCACCAAACTGGAAGGCACGGGGACTGAGAGATAAGAAGGCATTCAACTCAATTTCGGAAGACAATCCTGCACCAGAAGACTCGAACAAGGACAAAGGAATAAATGTGGTCTTAACCAAGACACAATTCTAATACCCAAATTCTAATACATTAATAGGGTTCATTCGGAACCACTTTTATTCATAACAAACCATCAACCTAAGTTCTACCATCGCAAGATCTTGATATCAAGTCCAATACAAGAATCACCCTATTCCCAATCCCAGGATCAATCAAATCCACTCATAAACACCTCCGAACTCTCAATCAAAATAGAACCCAACATATCACAAACATCATGCTCAAAATGCAACACTCTCAAAATCAACTTATGGGCCCTTCCCTTTTCCGTGTTGTATATGATTTCAATCCAATTCATAGGGTTTTCATCCCCAGACCAGAGCCATACCCGAATTTACTTCAATGGAAACCATTTGATAAGAGTTTCAGCAAAGAAAGACTCATGACCGGAGGAAAACAAAAAAAAACATAAAATAATTGGAAAATCATAAAATAATTTGTTTTGTTTTGCAAGTATAAATTACTTGCCTTTGCTTGATGAAGTTCTCTCCTCTAGTTTTCCTTCGCCTCCAAGCTCTTGATCTCTGCTCCTAAGGGTTTATGAGCAAGGGAAAGAGCTTTTATAGTAAAGTTCTTCTTAATGGATCATGGGTTTGGTTCTCTTACTGGGTCCACCCATTGCGCTAAAGCCATTAGGCTCAAATGCATATAAAAACTCATTTAAATCACTTTAAAACCATAAAGCACAATCAAAGCTCATGAATGTTGCAAAATTGATTATGCCACGTGTCATGATTTGATGAGTTGATGAAATCAACAGTCTAAATTATTCATGCATGATCAACAGCCAGTATTAAAGTGATTCCGGTACGGAGCCTTGCAATATATTAGAATGAATAATTTATATGAGATCGATATATTTTTTCAGTTACATGTTAACATGTTATGAGAACTGAATTCCCTACAACATTTTTATGTTTCCTTATTGAGTATATCATAAATTGGAAAACTACTCTTTTTGAACTAGATAACTAAATGACCCTCTAATCATACTTATGAACTAGGTATGGGTTGAAACGAACTCAACTTAAAGTCCAACGGATTGCAGAAATTTGAGGTGAAATGTAAGATATACATCCAAGAAGAGTGTTTTAAACTAAAACATGTATTATATAATTGAGTGCACACATATATGAGAAGTGTCCAACGAGTGTTGGACACGAACACATATACAAGAAGTGTTAGGCATGGATAAGGGAGCCCAAAAGAGGAGTCTGTAATAGATACAACCACAACAAATCTAGTGCAGGCACAAGTACTGTACCAAATCAAAACGCTTGTCCTTGCTACATTGGGTCTGCTAGGGAAATG
>BQKN01065160.1:729562-755717 GCA_022839385.1 Asparagus kiusianus
CAAATCAAAACGCTTGTCCTTGCTACATTGGGTCTGCTAGGGAAATGCCTCACTATATACATATACATATACGCATGTGTATACATGTATACACATATACATATACATGTGGAAGAAATCAGAAAAAATCAGTTTTTCTGTCATAAGTCGACTCATGCACAAGCATAAGTCGACTTATGGTAAGTCGACTTGTGTCTGTGCACGAGTCGACTTACGATCTGCTCTGGAGTTGTGAAATTTCGCTCTGCCAGTCGACTTGTGATGACTGTTAAGTCGACTTATGAACTGCTCTCCAGTTGCTGTTTTTCTCTCTGTCAAGTCAACTTATGGCACCTGTTAAGTCGACTTACGACGGGTTTTTTGCACAGTTTGGTTTCCTGTTTGGATTCTGTTTGGGTTTCTGTTTGGATATAAATAGGGACACAACTTTCTAGGGTTATTAATCAGAAATTGAGGAATCTTTTGAGCATTATGAGAGGGAGATATTGTGAGCAATGTGAGATTTTTGGTTGAGGGTTAGTTTAAGTGATTTTGTGTGATTGTAATACATTGTACTCTCCTTGATTTAGTAAAATCTCCCCATCCTCTCCCCGTGGACGTAAGCAACTTGTCGAAACACGTAAATCTCTGTGTTTGGTTTGATTTGTCGTAATTGACTTAGCTTGTGCAAGTGTGTGGTTCTCTTCTTCCCGTAATCACAGGTTCGTTGTGTGTGCGTACAACGCTTCCGCATAGACGCGCAACAAGTGGTATCAGAGCTCAGATTCCAGATCTAGGGTTTTAGATTATGTGGAGGAAGATTCAGTTGGAAGCTTGATTCTTGGAGTTTTAGACTTTGGTGGAGTTAGGGTTCGAAGTTGCCGTTAGAGATCTCACTTTCCTCGTGTGGTTAGGAGTTCTATTTGAAATCCAATCTAGGGTTCAGTTAGGTAATTTCTTATTTTTTTTAAGTTTGAATCTTCCTTTATAATTTGAAATTTGTAATTATGGGTGAAGAAGTTGGTGAAAGCAGCAAGATGACGAGCACAGTTCAAGTAGGTTTTCAGAATACTAAGATTAGTATAGTGAAATATGACGGTAAAATCAATTTTGATTTGTGGATGAGCGACGTACAGGATGCGCTCAATGCTCAAAATTTAGAGAAGACTATCATGATCGATGTGAGGCCACCTAAATATGAAGCGACGATATGAAAAAAGATAAATAGAAACGCTTATGGGGTGATCAGGTCCTGTTTAGAATAGGAGCTGAAATATAATGTGATTGGGGTGACGTCTGTGATGAAGATGTGAGAAATTCTCAACAATAAGTATCTTACGAAGAGTGCTAAGAACAGGTTGTATTTGTTGCGTAGGTTATTCAGATTCCAGATGTCCCGAAGCACCTCGCTTGCGGCTCATGTGAACAACTACACTAAGTTATTGTCGGACTTGACGAACGTGGATGAGAAGATCACGGATGAGTACAAGACTATTATTCTTTTGGGCTCCTTACCGGATAAGGAGTATGATACCTTCGTGCTTACTTTGCTGAACGGAAGATCTTCTATCACTTATAGTAACTACGATTTGAGGTAGAAGCTCATATCAGAAAGGTGAAAATAGAGGGAGGTCAAAGTCAAGAAGTCGTCACCAGCTTGGAAAGAATCAATATGCATTCTGCAAGGAGCAGGGACATTGGAAGAGAGACTGCTTAAAGGTCAAAGAAAATGAGAATAGCAAGAATAAGGGTCCGAATGCCAATGAGGTGAATATTGCGAAAGGCGATGATTCTGATGATTCGAGCTTTTCTCTTTTGATTACTCCGGAGGTGAACCATTTGGATGCATCGGATTGGATGCTTGATTCTGATGCTACTTATCATGTGACTCCTAGGCGAGATTAGTTTTCATCATTTGAGAGACTCGACGGGGGTGTTGTTATCATGAGAAATGATCAATTTTGTGGTATTTGTGGGATAGGTACTGTGAGGATTCGGATGCACGATGGAGTAGTCCGTGAGTTGAAGGTAAGATTCTTCCTTCAACTGAAGAAGAATCTTATCTCAGTTAGAGCTTTGGAGGCGAAGGGATTCAGGGTGACCTTTAAGGACGTTGTAGTGAAGGTTATTAAGGGATCTTTGATGGTGATGAAGGAAGTCCGCAGTCAAAATTTATACTATCTGAAGGGGAGCACCGAGATTGGTCAGGTTGCTTTGGCTGTTTCAGAGGCGGACATGAGTAGGCTTTGACATTACAGATTAGGGCACACAGGAGAGAAGTCATTGCAGGTTTTGTGCAAGCAGGGGCTATTGAAGGGAGCCAAGAGTGGTAAAGTGAGAATTCTGTGAGCATTGTGTTCTTGACAAGAAAACGAATGTGAAGTTCGAGACTGCTATTCATAGGACAATAGGCATCCTGGACTACGTGCACACAGATGTTTGGGATCCCACTAAGACGACATCACTTGGCGGTCGACATTGGTTCGTCACGTTTGATGATGACTATTCTAGGCGTTGTTGGGTGTACACCATGAAGCATAAGAATGAAGTCCTAGATTTGTTTGTAGAGTGGAAGAATAGATTGAAACTACAGACTGGGAGAAAGATCAAGGCGTTACGATCCAACGACGGCGAGTATACTTCAGACCCCTTTCAGTAGCTATGTCGAGACGAGGGCATAGAGAGGCACTTCATAGTTATTCATACACCGCAGTAGAATGGGGTGACAGAGATATTAAATCGGTCTTTGCTAGAGAAGATTCGATGTCTATTAGCGCATAGTGGTTTGGAGAAGATCTTTTGGACTGAAGCACTTTCATATGCGAATCACCTCAATAATAGGCTACATTCATCTGCGATTGAGGGGAAAACCCCTATGGAGATGTGGTCGGGAGAGATAGCACATGTCTATGACCAGCTTAAGGTATTTGGTTACCCTGCATATTATCATGTTAGAACTGATAAGTTGGAACATTGAGCTAGGAAGGCTATATTTGTAGGATTCAAGCGTGGTGTCAATGGATACAAGCTTTGGGATCCAGTTGATAAGAAGATTGTGCTGAGTAGGAACGTCACATTCGATGAGGCTTCTATCTTGAAGCTTCTCAGCTCTCATCAGGTGGAGAGCGAACCGACAGAGGAGATATCGCAGGTGGTGGAGATTGATACAGCTCCACAGTGTCCAGATGGTGCAGTATCCATCAGAGTACCGACTAAGGTGACGCCAGGTGAGCACGACAGTGATGCGGAGGATACGGATACTCATGTGCAGGATCAGGGACCGACGGCTCAGGTTCAGGATTCTATTGTGGTTCGGAAACAGAAGAGAGACATACGGGTGCCAGCACGGTATGCCGACACAGTTACGTATGCACTTTCGGTGAAGAGTATCGATGAGATGATGCCTACTACATTCAGAGAGACCGAGCAGAATTCGGAGGCTGATTTGTGACAGGTAGCTATGCAGGAGGAGATTGAGTCTCTTCATAAAAACGATACACGGGAGCTTGTTGAGCTTCCAAAGGGACAGAAGACGATTGGGTGCAAGTGGGTGTACACGAAGGAGGGCATTGAGGGCACTCCAGTGAGGTTCAAGACTAGGGTGGTTGCGAAGGGCTATGCACAGGAGGAATGTATTGATTATAATAAGGTTTTCTCTCCGGTGGTGAAGCATTCTTCGATTTGGATTCTGTTAGCTTTGGTGGCACAGTATGGATTAGAGTTAGATCAGTTGGATGTGAAGACGACATTTTTTCATGGTGATCTTGATGAAGAAATATATATGACTCAGCTATTGGGATTCCGAGCTGCAAGGAAAGATAAATTGGTTTGCAGGTTAAAAAATCGCTATACGGTTTGAAGCAGTCTCATCGATAGTGGTATAGACGATTTGATGGTTTTATGCTTGGTCATTCGTACACTCGACGCCAGTTTGATCCTTACGTGTATTTTCGCAAGTTAAGAGGAGGTGCGTATATTTATTTGTTGTTTTATGTCGATAACATGTTGGTTGCTTCTACTTCCAAGTCGGCTATAGATGAGTTAAAAGTTCAGCTTTCAAATGAGTTTGAGATGAAGGACTTGGATAAGGTCAAACGCATTTTGAGAATGGAGATCGACAGAGACAAGAAGGGACAGAATTTGTTTGACACAAGGGGCTTATTTGAAGAAAGTTCTACAGCGATTTCATGTTAACATGGATACGAAACCAGTTAGTGTACCATTGGGAGCCCATTTGAAACTTTCAGCTGGTTTTTCACCGAAGTCAGTTGAAGATCGAGAGTTATGTCGAAAACTCCATATGCGAGTGCAGTTGGGAGCATGATGTATGTGATGGTATGTACGAGGCAGGATTTATCACAGGCGGTGAGCATGATTTCAAGATACATGCACGATCCAGGAGTGGGTCATTGGGACACCGTGAGATGGATTTTGAGGTACATTCGAGGTACACTCAATGTTGGTTTGGTTTATGAGTGGGGCACTACAGGTGAGTAACTATGCATTGGCTATGTTGATTCGGATTATGCCGGAGATTTGGATAAGTGCCGGTCTACTACGGGATATGTGTTTACTTTGACCCGTGCGCCGGTGTGTTGGAGATGCACCTTACAGTCTACGGTGGCTGTCTACGACAAAGGCAGAATATATAACGGTTACGGAGGCTATGAAGGAGGCTATTTGGTTTTGATGACTTTTGGTGGAACTTGGTATATCGTAGCGATCCGTCACTATTTATTGTGATAGCATGAGTGCTATCTACTTGACAAAGAATCAGGTTTTTCATGCGAGGACGAAGCATATTGACGTTCGTTATCACGTCGTTCGAGATGTTCTTAAAGATGGCGATGTGGAGATTGTGAAGGTCCACACGAAGGATAATCCAACGGATGTGCTCGCTAAGGTGGTTCCGAGCAACAAGTTTGATCATTGCAGAAACTTGTTGCATATTCGTGATTGTTGAGGCCGTTGACGGTCATTTGGATGAACTACGGACGGCTTAATCCCTTGGGAGAGGGGGTACGTAGGCAACCATGTTGGTGCAGCTGTATTTGGAGAGACGACGCATTGATGCTCTTTGTTTGGTGTCGGCTCAGTTTTGGCAAATTTCGCCAAGATGGAGAATTGTGGAAGAAATCAGAAAAAACCAGTTTTTCTGTCACAAGTCGACTCATGCACAAGCATAAGTCGACTTACGGTAAGTCGACTTGTGTCTGTGCACGAGTCGACTTACGATCTGCTCTGGAGTCGTGAAATTTCGCTCTGCCAAGTCGACTTGTGATGACTGTTAAGTCGACTTATGAACTGTTCTCCAGTTGCTGTTTTTCTCTTTGCCAAGTTGACTTATGGCACCTGTTAAGTCGACTTACGATAGGTTTTTTGCACAGTTTGGTTTTCTGTTTGAATTTTGTTTGGGTTTCTGTTTGGATATAAATAGGGACACAATTTTCTAGGGTTATTAATCAGAGATTGAGGAATCTTTTGAGCATTGTGAAAGGGAGATATTGTGAGGAATGTGAGATCTTTGGTTGAGGGTTAGTTTGAGTGATTTTGTGTGATTGTAATCCTTTGTACTCTCCTTGATTTAGTGAAATCTCCTCATCCTCTCCCCGTGGACGTAGGCAAGTTGCCGAACCACGTATATCTCTGTGTTTGGTTTGATTTGTCGTAATTGGCTTGGCTTGTGCAAGTGTGTGGTTCTCTTCTTCCCGTGATCACAGGTTCGTTGTGTGTGTGTACAACGCTTCCGCATAGGCGCGCAACAATACGTATACTATACGTATATGTAAATGTATATGTATATATACATATACACATGGGTTTCTTTTTTTTTGGGGGGGGGGGTGAGGGAGGCAGAGACTAATGCAACCTAAGTGCTAACATACACATGAAAAAACATGACACAACAGAATGAGCCTCATAATCCATAAGCTAGGAATAAACTGAAACCTTAGATGTGAAACCATAGCTAAATCCACATCTCACAAACGTATTATACTTTGGGCTAATATAAAAGCATAAGAGAAGGGTGACTTACGCTGAAAGATAAGCATCCAGGATGGAACCAAGTTTTTTCCCGAACCCTGACACTGGGCCAGATCGAATAGCTCCCTCCAGCTCCAACCAAGCCTAAAGACAAACATCGTTCAGTATGAACGCTGCTTTTGCTGAAGAATGAAATGGTGTACATGCATGATTACCTCATCAGAAGTCAAATGTCTTAGTTTTTCATTTGCAATCTCTTCACAGCGAACAGTTGCAACCATTACCTATACGATTGAAAGAAAAAAGTGAGAAGGAAAAACGAATGTCGACTGTTAGCAACTAGTACATTTATATACCTGGTGAGCAGGAATATCAAGGTCCTTATTTTCCCTTATAACCTTCCAAATCTGTTGTGCACTGAAAGAAAATCCTGAAGCAGGAATAACACCTCGTCTATCACCAGCAAGACCTCCAGGAGCTATTGAATTGAGAAAACGCTGCCTCAGTTGAGCAACCTGCATAAGAATGAAAATGTGAAAACCATAATAGAGACTAAGATTAGCTTAGGATGAGAAACAATGCATCAGCATGCTGAGATGACAAGCATACAAAGAATTAGTTCAGGGTTCCAATGGCCCCAAATTTGGCCCTCAACATGGTGTTTAAGTAGGCATCGGCTCCTGAATAATATGATCAAGAGATAAGAAGGTGTCATACGAGAGTAGGTCTAGGTTGGGTAGAGTAAATTTAGGAACACTTCAGAAAATGCTAAAGCAGCTGGTTGTTAATAAAGTTAATGTACTCAATTTGCCGAAATCGAAGTTTTAAATGGAGACTTTATTATCATCCTCTGCTGATGTTGTGGTTATACAGAATCTACAAAATACTAAATAAGACAGCAAAAATGAACTTAAATCTTAGCAGGAAAATGCGTAGCAGAATTTTGCTCTCCGAGAGAAATGCGGAAAGAGAGAAGAAAGAAATAGTTAAATATTTTAGCTAATGCACTTTCCCCTTACCTGCTTCTTAAATAACTCTTCTTTCTCTTCATAGCTGGCCAAAGCAGTGACCTCAACCTGAAAGACCAACACTAGTAATTCAGAATAGACACGCCAAAGCATCTTCCGGTACATAAAGCCACTTACATTAAAAAATTCACTCAATGCAGTGTCCTTGTAGGCCTGGGGCTTTGAAACAGTATCCCAAATCTGCAGAAAAGCAACAAGCGTCTGACACTTTAATAAAGGAAAAGAAAATGCATGTGGCAAATAAAATGTTATTAAATTACCTTATGTACATCCTCCCTTAAAATAGGTTCTAAGCGTTCAAATGGAGTCTACAGAAATGATATTCAAAATGAAAAAGATATAAGAATCAAATGTTATAGAAGCAGAAATAAAGAAATATTTTTATTCAAAATCTTGAAGCATTAAAGAAGTGAACCTTTGTTTGGTCACGAACAACAAAAAGCAATGTCGTTTTCCGAGAACTGAATAATCGCATCATGACCTGAAGAAAAACAAAAGTGAAGAAGATAACCCAGGATTTTGATGAATTCCAAGAGAGTCAGAAAAACAAAACACCTGAAATACTGTTTTCAGAAGTGGCCTGTTAGCAGCCTGCTCCCGGCCAATGTCATGGCACCACCTGGACAAACGCAATTGTAACATATAATACCAGGAGGAATACGTATATCACAGAAGAATCGTGACAAGTGCACTAATTTTTTAAGGCAAAGCACTGCTCTTCGTGGCAACTACTAGATACTAAGAGAGTAGAAATAGATAAAGAAGCAGTCATCCACTCACATGTTGATTAGAACAATGTCTGATATTGCCAGAGCAAAAAGAGAACTTTTCTTCTCAAATGCTGTGTCATCCTGACAAAAACAATATAATTACTGCTCATAAAAGCTAGCTCAGGCCAGTGTTACAGAATGATTTTGAGATCAACATGAATGTAAATCACTTGAATTAATGTGAAAGTACCTCGTACTATTATCCAGTATAACTGATTTTATAGATTCCTAAGGCTTCCTTGAGATTATCGCTTAGTTCTCATGATAATTTCCCCAGAAACAACAATATATTCCTCCCAATCAAAGAATAATACATAACAAACCACTCGATTCTCCCTTGAGATTTATTAACATACATGAAATGAGATAATCCCCTAGAATCAACTCATAAATGGACAGAAAACCTCAAACATTAAGAACACAAAATTCCAAACATTCATTATTGGGTTTTCTTTTATGCTTTTCTTTTTCTTTTACCTTTTACCTGAGAAATCAGATCGGATCTAAAGAGACTCTGATCTCAAGGGAGGCGGCAATGGCAACGGCAATGTGGCAACAACTACGTCATGCCAGCAGCTCTTTCAGGCTAAGATCAAGGAAGTTTCTTTTGTGGCAAAGTCGGGGAGAATTCATCAACAAGATGTTGGAGCACCAACTGTGAGGTGGAGACAAAGTTGGGGAAGCAGAACTGAGGCACGAATATCATCTTGAAGTCAAGGTAAATTTGAGGTCTGGACATGTGATGATGAGTTCATCGTGGCATTGAGACTACGAGGTTGTCAGAGTGGCGTTGGAAGGCATAACCCCAGATGGTGGCAAGATATTTAACCGCAGGCTGTGGTTTTGATGGTCGAGTCTATGCTGAGGTATTTAGGCACAAAGCAAGCTCCTTTTTAAGGATAATTATTTAACTTGAACTAGGATTTGAAAATCATGAATTACTGTGATCTGATACCAAGACTCAAAAGTTACGAAGAATTAAGAGAAGACAAAATCCGTGCTAGGGTCTTATTTATGATAATAACTTTGCACTTTAAAAAAAATCTTATTCACATATTATGTAACAGGTCTATTAAGCTTATTGGACTTACTCAATGGCATTTATTTGACCAAATGTGCAGGGGAAAAAAACTGCACAAATATGAGTGTATGCATCGTGTACAATAGGTATCTTTATATTATACAGACTTGATTCAAATTATAAAATGAAGAGTAGTTCTTCCCCCTTTGATTACCCCTTATGCTAAGTCAACAATATGAGATCCGATTGAAGGTGTGAAATCTTATCGAGACCAGTTATTAATTCTTTCTCTTACTCTCTTTCCTAATTTCATTTCAGATCTTCCTCAAAATCAGTCTTCAACCGCACCTGAACCGTATCTCCTTCTGTTCCCTTAAGAGCCTAAATGGCTTAAGCTCCTTACCTAGCAACTAATCCTGCTCTCAGCTATCTATTATTTTCCTGGCCCTCATGAGGCATTTACAAAGAGAATCAATACCTCCAAACTACACTATTATATGCCAGAAAACCTCAAACGCAATGGTTATGTATCAAATATCAGATACCAGATCCATTAGTCACAAGAGAAAATTTGCACCAGGTGCCTGAACTTGGGAAAGGAGCGGGAAAAGGAAAAAAAGGAAAAAAGAAAGAGAATTCTAGAGACTACATTTGCAAGAAATATGACAGACAGTAAAGACCTCGAGGAAGGATGAACTAAATCAACAAGGGACTGCCGACTGTTTCGTTAATGGTAAATTGTAACCGCAATTGCAATGACAATTTGCAAAGTTAGTGAAATTGCAGGTGTTTATTTCACTGCTATTGCTGTCTTCTTACCAAAGTAGTTGTGAAAATGAGCCACTTTTTGCAAAATGAGACAGTAGACTAGACCAGAAGTCAACTTTACAAAAAGCAACTTCATTTTTCAATGACAATTACCAAAAGGCTGACACTGCAGCAAAGCAAACAGGTAAAACTGCAAATATAACCTTTTGCAAATTGTCATTGCAATTGCAGTTACAACTTTTCATAAACCAAACAATTCCTAAATCAAAAACCAATGTGGCAGAAACATAATACTGTTGCGCAACTTGGAAACAATACAGGTCAATGGATTTTTGGTCTTGACGTAAACTAAGTGCATATTCATTTACCTCAAAGAAAAAATGTTAGCCTTGGATATAGTTCGTTAACTAGCATTTTAATTGCAATAATTTCAGTAAAAAGAATTCTAAATTGGTTTTTTTTAAATTACAAGATTAGTTTATCAAAATACGATATTTCATTATTATGGAACTTCCCTTCAGATTTATCTGCACAAGAACTATATATGCGAATCTCATAAAATGCAATGAATCTCCAAATTAAACCAATGATCAAGAAAGTGTAGCAGACAGATTGAAATGTTACAGTAGAAATATGTTTACAAACATAAAACTACGAGCACGCACCTCCCCTCTTTCTCTCCCATCAGTACCCTCTAAATCCATGACGATTGTGCAAGGCTCGATTCCCCGAGCTTTTGCAATCCAGATGCCTTTAGTGGTTTGGTTCCTGAAATGCAACAGGGATCACTATATATGCATCGCAAGTCTCGGATATATACAAACACCGATAGAACAGAAGATTTAAAGAGATACCTTCCCTCGAAGGCATCCATCTCTCTAAAGTTGGTCCCGAAAAGATGGTTCAGCAAGGTGCTTTTTCCTGCTCAATACAAGGGAAATTGCAGATAGTGAATGCATACATCTCCCTAGTAGTTCATCTTATGTTTCCAAATAATTATAACTTCATAAAGCATCAGTCTAGACAGAAAATCAAAGTTAAAAAGGCTAGCCATTATTAGCATAGAATAATTAAATCTTGTCAGTCCTGAGAGCATGCACTAATCATCATTATCCAACCTTTTTTTTCAAAATAGGGTTGGCTTAAGCACAAGGAAAATGACAAGATAAAGAAGTGTTTGGGGAGCTTATTTTCTAGTCATAGCTCATAAGCTAGGTTTTCAAGATATACATGCTTGGTAACATCTCAAATAATCTAGCTTTTAAGACCCACTTAAAAAAGTTGGGTTTTCCCGACTTCTGAAAAACTAGCTGATAAGCTCATTTAAATAAGCTAGTTTCAACCAAGCAAATTACGGTTCTATCCATGCAACTTTTATAAAAAATTTACCATAAAAGCCAAAAAAGCCACCAAAAGCCAATTTAGCTTGTAACTTCAAAAAATAAGCCATCCCTATCACCCTCTAAAGCCTGATGGCAATCCTGTTAAAGAGGAAATAAGTTGGGTAATGGCTAGGTGAAAGGGTTTCCATTTTCAACAAAGGTAACCAAGTTTGTGGATATCATCTGGTGTTAAATTGTTAATATAACTTCCTTTAGCTTATTAAATCTTCCTAACATTTGTCTTTCTTTACGTCATGCACGTCAAGTAGAGAGATAAAGTTATAACTAACATTGTTGAGAATGATTGATCAGCCACAATAGCATATCATTTTTATAAATATCAGAAACATGCTAAATGAGATAATATTTAAGATGTCAAAAAAGAAGAAGATCAGCATCATGGTATTCGACTTCCAAGAAAGCAATCTTAAACATATTTTACTTAGTTAGAGAACAGTATCCTTCCAGAAATATAGGACTCTCATACTAGACAAAAACAATAGTATCCATTAAACAAAAAATGAAGATATACAGTCCATATTGATATATCATTACAAACAAATCATTGTGTACAAAAGTTCCACTAGAATTCTAAGTTACAAGATCCAGAATGAAATCAAACTCGCTCCCTGTGAACACTAATCCAATCACAAGGAGGTCATGAAACACTAAACAGCAGATGCCTCAAATCGACACTATTCCACCATTATAAAAATAGTAAATATGACAAAACACCATGAACTTTGGGTGGTTTACCAAACCACCGGACTCCGGAAAACTTCCACAAACAAGTAAAGTTGTAGGAAAAAATACCAAAATACCTTCTTTTCTTTTCAAAAATTAACCCCCTCTCTCAATTTCAGCAAAGGGTGTCTAGTAACCTGAATTTGGGGGTGAGCCACACAATATCACTAACTCTACAACCACTCAAATAAAGTATCCTTTTCCAACAAACCCCTCTATTTGTCAGCAAAGAGTGTTCAGTAGATCTGAATTTTTGGGTGAATCGCATAATATCCTAACTTGGGAAATTCCACTATGCTATGGGGAGTTCCAGAACGCCTTCCTCATTGCCCCTAGAAGAGTTTCAAAACCGAAGTTAAAGGTAAAGCAAAATTGATTAAAAATACCCTTTTTAATTTAAAAAAAGAACAAATTTTCAAAAGAGACCCATTTGTGAACTTAATCCCAAAAAAGGCCTCATTCAAACAAAATTGCAAAAACCGACCTGGTTTCAGCCTTGCCTTAGCGCTGAAACAAGGTCGGTTTTTGAAAATTTTTTCCCCAAACTTCAAGGAAGTTCAACTCCCGTGAAGTTTCGGAAAAAAATTTTCAAAAACCGACTTGGTTTCAGCACTGAGTCTAAAACCAGGTCGGTTTTTGCAATTTTGTTTGAATGAGGTCTTTTTTTGGGAATAAAAGTCTAAATGGGTCTCTTTTGAAAATTTGTCCTTTAAAAAAAACCCTCTCTCAATCTCAGTAAAGGGTGCTCACTAAATTTAATTTTGAGGTCAACCACTATAGCAATTTAGGAGGTTTTCTCTAATTCCCAAAGGTCAAAGGGGTTTTGTGCAACTCATCCTACAGTTCAAGGGGTTTTGTCAAATTTACCTTTATGAAAGGAAACCTTCAAGAAAAAAAAAGTATCATCCACTCTTCGAACGTTGAAGACGCCACCGCAGTCAATCAACCGCGTCAACAACACTCGTCCTCTCCATTAAATCACCTTCCGCAACTTCTACGTTTTTAGAGGTATAGAAGACACTTGACAGGGATAATTTCAGAAGTCCAGGCGTTTTCCCTAACTTTCAAAGTTCCGAAGTGTTTCGTGCAACTTACTCCAACGAACCTTCAAGAAACGAGCAAGAATTGAAGAACGGAAGAAGCATCACATAACACACGAACACCCCTTTCTAGGGTTCTCGAGTTCTCCTCTAATTCTCAGATTTTCTGAAGGTTTTGTCAAAATGTACACTTACAGGGGAGAGAAAAGTAACTTTCAAGAAACAAGAACGGCTAAATATTCTCACCGCTGCTCTGAGGCCCCATGATCGAGACGACGGCGTAGTTGATCCCGTAGTCGGCGAGCCTCACCGCCTTCAGGAAGCTCTCGAGCCCTCGGACGTTGAAGACGCCATTGCGATCGATCAACTGAGTGGAGCCGTACTCGTCTTCAGCCATTAAAGTTCACTTTTTTTTCTCTCAGATTTCTTGAGTTTTTGGAGTTTTGAAATCGATTGGAATTTGGGTCGGAACGATGAAAGAAAAAGAAGAGCGGTGCGGGGATTCCAGAAGGAAACTTTTTTTGTTTTTTTTTTTTGGGCTTCTGATGCACGGAAATGAGGGAAGGATTTGTTTTATATTGAAGAAAAATTAGAAGCTGTTGGCTAGGCCTCAGCCGTTGGATTTGGTGGGCCCAAAATTCTTAAGGCTTAGATTCTTGATTGTGTGGGGGAGGGAAGGGATAACTTCAAAAGAGAGATCGAATTGATGAGCAAGCATTCCAGAATTGAATATTGCGCTAATTCCACATAACCCCCTGAACTTTAGTGAGTTTCTCACTAATCCTTCTGAATTTTATTTTACCTCACACAATCTTCTCGACTTCCGGGTTTACATTTTCCTGTTGGAACCTCCTGTCTTAAATTTGTAAAGAACTAGGGTGTCTTTGAGGGGAAAATCTCTAATGTTTTGTCATTTATTATTTATTGGCGACATACTCTATTCCGTATGAAGTTTGAATGTTTTTCTTCTAGGGCATGTTTGTTTCGCAAAAAATTGCAGAAAGTGGGGGAAAGAAAATGAATTTTGATGTTTTTCTCTACTTTTTGATGTTTGGTTCATCAAAAGTCGGAAAGAAAGTGAGGGGGAAAATGAGTTGTCACCATATTATTGGATGAGATGAGTAATTTTTGATGTTTTCCTCCACTTTCTTTATTTTTTGTTCTTTCTTGTGTTTGGTTCATTCTTAAAACTAAGAAAATAAATGAGAGAAAATGAGTTGTCATTATATTATTGGATGATGTGACTCATACTTAGGAAAATCAATTTTCTTTTTTTTTTTTTTGAGGAAAGGGATGGAAGGAAATTTTAATGAGATGTGATGAGTTGTCACCATATTATTGGATGATATAAGTAATTTTTAAAGATGGTAGAAAATGAAGGAAAGTTGGGTGAGGTGAGTTAGATGAGTTGATTGATGTGGCTCATTTTCTTGTGTTTAGTTTATTTTTAAAAGTAAGAAATGAGATGTGATGGGAAGAGTTGTCATAATATTATTGGGGGAAAGTGGAGAAAGTGAAGGAAATTGGGTTAAAGAATGTGGGGGAAAGTAAAAAAGTGAAGGAAAGTGGGTTTTAGATTCTTGGAGAAACGAAACAAACAAGCCCCTAAAGGATACTTTATTTAGTTGCAGATTACATGTATGGGAAGTCCGATAAGAAAATTCTCTTCCCTATATTTAAATCATCAATATTTTAATTTTGTGAGTGAAATCAATATTTTGATAGTAGTCCTTCTGAATCTTAATATTTTGATATTAGGGTGTGTTCAGTAACCAAAAACTAAATGAAAAGTAAACCAAAAATTAGAAAGTGACTTTACTTTCTTTCTTTTTTTTTCTCCGTTTAACACTTGGAAAGTGGGTAGAAAGTAAATAGAAAGTAAAGCATGTCACGTTAGCTTTTTAGCTTATTTTACTTTCTTAAAAAATGGAAGGGGGAATTAGATTTTAGTTATTTTTTATACCCTGTTTAATTTTCGAAACGTTTTCGCCTTCAGTTTTTGATATGTCATGGCTTTGTATTTCTTCAATGAAACAAATCTGGACGAGAAAACCTTGCAAAATATTATTCACTAATAATTTAGAGTCGGAAACTTGCTTATTAGTAGCATGGTGGATTCATATAGGACAATAATCATTTTAATTACTATTTGAATGAAACTTTTCAAGTGTCATATTCAATGATATGTTGTTCTCTAAAGTAGTTAGTGATGCATAAATTAGCATCACTTAGCTATGTCATAAACGAGACCTAAAAGAATGGCTTAATCATATTAAAAATGTTCTTGCCTATATAGTCACATGAACTGTATAAAATAAATATACGTTTCAATGTGCAGATACATGAAAATAAGTGATTAACAAGTATAAAAATTTGGCCTTAGAAATGCAACTAGGTGCCCATTAAGTCTTCAAAATTAAAATATATCATGAAATTGAGTCTTTTACTTCTAGAAAAGTCTACTTCTTACTGTTTACTTTCCAATGAAACCAAACAATACATATAGGCTATGTTTGGTTTGAAGGAAAATAGAGGAAAGAAAAAGAAAGTACAGTAGAAAACAATTTTCCCGTGTTTGGTTTGGAATAAAATAAAAAAGAAAATGAATGTTAAAATCATTGTAGAAAGATATGTATAAACCCCATTCTTTCCCCTTTCCCGACTTGATCAGATTGAAAATGAGGGAGAGGGAGAGAAAATTTCCTTCGGCCTCCTTCAAAATTCCCGACTCCATCCCGATCTAGGCGACTCCATCCTGCCCCCCCCCCCCCCCAAACCATAATCCCCATGGCACTCTCTATCTGCCTCCGGCGAGCTCTCACCCTCTCCATCTCCATCCTCGACCGCCATTTCTCGTCGATCTCCTCCTCCTCTCGTCTTTTCTCCCTGAAACCCTACCCTTTCCCCCCAAAACCCTAGCCCTCACCTTACCCTGAGGCCTCACTCCCTAATCCGATCCAATCGTTTCGGTCATCACCGGCGTTGATGGACCAACGATTTGATAGCAAGGAGCCGGAGATTGGGCCTGATGATATCTTGTTCGAGGGTTGCGATTATAATCACTAGCTAATTACTATGGATTTCCCAAAGGATCCTGAGAATGCGTTGACGTCCGAGGAAATGGTCGCAACTTATGTTAAGACCGCTGCTATGGTTTTTGGAAGGTATAATTTCTTTGCTCAGTTTTTTTATTATAAAATTTTAGGGAATGTTGTTCGTGATTCATGGCTAGAGATTGTTTTTTTTTTTTGTTCAGAGGATTCTAGCGAAGTTTATAGGATTATTTTTTTGTTCATAAATTAAGCACTTTTAAGTGTAATATTTTCTTCTCTCAAACTGGAGAAGGAACAATTTTTATATGTAAGCTCTTGAAAAAGGAATTCTATAGGATTATTTTTACTCCTTTTGATTTGTTTTATTAAAAGGTAATTTCTGTGATTTTAATGTTTGTAAACATAGTACTCGACTGTTCGTGAGTCACAGAATTCTATGGGATCATTAGGGTAATTGCAATGAATTCAGTAAGCTGTTGATTAATTCCCAGTATCAGTGGTAGAGTTAGTTTTAGCATTTTGGTGATTTATCAAGGAATTATTGTGTACAAACTAATAAATCTAGTTCTTCGGAGTCTTGGTGAATATGGTAATTTAACAAAACTACACGGTTATGGTATTTGGAACATCACTACAAATGTATAAATTCCATTCCTTCGTAATGTTCAAACTAAATATCAGTACTTTTTTGTGTTAGTTTTGAAGTTCTTGGAGAGTTAGGACACACTATCACAATGTTCATATAAAGTTGTGTGTATGTAGATTCCAACTTTATTTACTTGTAAGAGTTCCCTCTTTTTTTAAATCAATTGTAGTCCATGAATCCAGCAGTGATAGCCGTGGTCCTCGACACAGTCATGGATCGATCAACATAACACACGAGTCAAAGGATCTTGCACATATTTTCTCCCATGCTCCACCCTAGTTTTGTTCACAAGAGGGAAATAGAGAAGAAGTATGTAAGCATGGGAGCTCAAAGGGCCATGGTTATTATGATGTCAGTGGACTGCAAATAGCAACGGTGACAACGATCAGCTCTAGTTGAATTTGCGCTTAGGCGTGAGCTTGTTTTAAACTTCGTTGATGTTCATGATATGCACTTACATGGCAGGGGCAAACGACGACACCCACGAGTTTGGTACCGGGGCAGCGAGAGTGATGACAGTGAAGAGGGTCTACAAGTGAATCTTCGATAATTAGTTCTATTGACTCCGATGATGATGGTTGTATACTCAGTTGGAGGATTCAACTTGTGTTCATTATTTGTTCCCTCTCATAAACTATTTTCATTATTTATTTGCTTGTGGATCTCCAGCTGTTTCCTTTGTAGATTATGAACCTTTTGCAAAACTTTTGTGGTTCTTTGTTGTCATCTCTTATAAAACTTATCAGTAACATTAAGAGAAGTGTGGAACATATTATTGCTTTGATAGATTGTTTATTGGAAAATTATGTCATTTTCGGTATTTTGATAATCACAGAGAACGAATCAAATCATGTTAGGAGCCCAGATACATAAACATGTAAAAAGTTCTTGGTGCTTTACTTGTACTTTCCTTCTCTGTATTCTTCCTATTCCCTCTGGAGTATTGTAGAGAAACAAAACAGAAATGCTATTTACTTTGTTATGTTTGTTGGGCTCGAGTCCATATTGGGTCTGATGAGTTGCGTTTCTTTTTCTCTGTCGCTGCTACATGTATTGGATTAATGATAAGGCTTAGTGTGCGGTTGTGTTGAGTTTGGGGGGGCTTGGCGTAAGAGGTGGAAGGGTTAGGGGTAGTTTAGTTCTTTGTTCACTAGTATGAACAGATTTTGATGGAAGGAAATTAGCAGATGAGTGGCTGCCTCCCTCCTTGTTTGGGCGCCGGTGTACAGTAAGGCTTACGAGAAAGTAAAAGGAAATTGGCAGATGAGTGGTTGCCTCCCTCCTTGTTTGGGCGTCGGTGTACAGTGGGTCTACAAGTGAATCGTCGGTGTACATATTTTGATGGAAGGAAAATTGGCAGATGAGTGGCTGCCTCCCTCCTGTATCCTCCAAATATCAAAGTATGTTCTCCCTATACCCTCTATGTTGTACCGTGCATTTTATTGTATCTCAGTTATAAAGCTTTGCTGCCTGCTGAGAGACCATCATTTTGCTGTATTTCAGTGGTCATCTTTTTAATTGGTCTCCATAGTGCTTCCAGACTGCTATAGTTGGTTGCGAAAATGAATTAGGCAAACATGTGGATATTAATCAAGCAGCTGACCATATTTTTGGACTTGTTCTGATGAATGACTGGAGCGGTAGTCTCAGCTTCATTTCTCTTATGTTTCATACTGCGTTTTGCATGCAACGTGTTATAGTTCATGTTTCTCCTAATTGTTCATATATCCATCTTGACTAAATCAAGTTAATTGGGCTCACCTTTTTAAACTGATTCCGCAATTGAATTTCTTCGGCTCACCCTTTTTTTTATTTTTTACTTTCATAACTCTTGTAGTTGTTTCCATTTAGTTCTTGAGAAAAAGTAGTTGAAGTATCTTTCTTATCATGTTTTAATATTCTGTTGATTAGTCTTGAGAAAGGAACCATGACACTATGAGTGGTAGTTTTATTTTTCTTCTAAAAGAATGTTGAGACTTCATTTTATAGGTTTTTGATGTTTATATTGTACTTATTTGAATTTTTTTGAATTAATTTTAGGGGATGAAGGATGTGAGATTGATGTTTTAATGGGCTCACTAAAGTCAAAAATCAAGGACTTTGGCAGATTTATCTCTCTCTCTTTGGTTAAGATTTTCTATATGAAATTGATTGTAATAGATTTCGTTGGTTAAGATTTTCTATATGAAATTGATTGTAATAGACTTTGTGACTAGAAATGGATTTTACTTTATATTAGGAATATCACGACACTTACTTTAAATTTGCTTTGGTTCTTACATTGATCTTTCTTTTTGCAAATATTATGTGTGAGAAATGTTATTCTCTAATTAGTGGAGTTGTGGTTATGCTTCTGCTTGTTAATATTTACAAATTTGATGTTGATGATCACTCACGTTTTTGTGTCAGGAAATTGCCCCTTTTTTTCCTAAATACGTGTTTATTAACTTGTTACTTCCCATGATATGATTGATACTGATTTTGAATGATATGTTTGAACTACAACATTTTGAATAACTTACAAGTCCAAAACCATATAAGATTATATGCAAATTAGAGTCATCATAAATTTGACTCAATTTTCTTGAGTTAAGATTGTGCAAACATGTTCGATAACTTGTGACTTTTTTAAAAATATGTTAGAATAGAATCACAATTTAATTTAATTATTTTTTGTAAATTGTTTAAAATCTAAATCTAATTCCAAAAAGTATAAACTAAAATTATGTTGTGATAATTTCCTTCATCTTTTTCTTAGAAAAATAACCAAACAAGAGAAAATAAGTTTCTTATGAACTTTCTTTTAGCTTTTATTACAATATTCTTTCTAACCAAACAACAAAAAGAATGTCATTTTCTTTTCTTTTTCTTTTCCTTTCCTTTTACTTTCTTTTTTCCTTTCCTTTTCTTTCTCTTTCTCTCAAACCAAACATAGCCATAAAGAAAGTGGATGCTACATCAACTGTCACCTCAGCTTTCCATACTTCCACTTTCTATCACTCAAACAAGATTTACAAATAGAAAGTCAACAGAAATCACTTTCTTGATAACGTACTTTCTCTTCACTTTTCACTTTCTATTTAATTTTTGGATGCCGAACATGCCCTTAGTCCACCAAATCACATTAATATGTTGATATTAGACCCTCCTGATCAGTTAGGGTTATAAATACTAGGGAATATTCTATTGTGTTCATTGTTTTTCTTTAATTGTCAATTATACCCCACAGTCCTCATATTCAAATAAACATTTTAAACTAAAACCCGATAAGGATCCCAAAACCAAACCTATTTCACATCTCTTCTTCTCCAACAATCCATTAACAATCAATTCATTTCCTCAAAGGCCTTTCTATATAAGAGAGCAAGAACAAGGAACGAGGGAAACATTTCTTGTGTAGGGGAATTACATGGAGAATATTTTGATAATTAATCACTCATAGTAACTCTAAACCTAACCATGATTGAAGGTTTTGAATAGTAAAACTAAGGGTCTGTCTAGTTGATAAGAAGTAAATTAAAAATATTACTTCTTAAATTATGAAGTAGGAAATAGTGAAGGTACTATTTTTTTATTTATTTCGTAAATTTTTAGAAGTAGAGGAAATATTATTTCTTCTATTTTATTTACTTTTTTGTTTGGTAGTAATTAAAAATATTATTAGGAAGAGAGAAAGAGAATCTTTTGGGATTTTATTTAGACTAAGAGAATATCCATATAATATCAAAAAATAATTTTATTCCTAAATAGACTCAATTTCAGCTAATTTCGAGATATTTCCAAGCCTTGAGTGTGAAACAATATATGGAATCATTTGAAAGGAAAAGCTTGCTTGTATCCATTCACTAATCATAAATATATACAAGTTATATTGTATAAATATATTATGGAATAATGTAATTATTCCAACATATTCTCCATCTTAATAAGGTAGATAATCTCCTATACAAGGTATGAATATAGTATACATATAGGAATAATATACAACCATATATTCCTACCACCCCCCGTCAAACTCATGGTGGATCAAATACTGAGAGTTTGGAAAGTAGAAATTTATGGCGCTTGGAGGTGTGAACTTTGTAAAAAATTTAGCAAGCTGGAGCTCAGAAGAAACATATGAGAGAAAAATCGCCTTAGTCTTTGAATAATGATGTCGTATGAAATGATGATCAATTTCAATGTGTTTTGTGCGCTCATGAAATAATGGGTTGGTGGCAATCTTTATTGCACTTTGATTGTCGCAATAGAGAGGAGTAAGGGAGTGAATCAATGCTCATGTCACATGGAAGCTGTCGCAACCAAATGATCTCAGAGGTAATAGTAGACATAGCTCGATACTCTACTTCGGCACTAGATTTTGAGACTACATTTTGCTTCTTAGCTCACCATGATATAAGTGTATTACCAAGAAAAATGTAAAACCCGGTAATAGATCGATGATTGGTAATGTCACCTGCCCAGTTGGAATCGGAGAAGGCACGAAGTTGTAGCTTTGATGTTTAGGAGAACAAAAGAGCTCTAGATAAAGTTCAATAAAAATAGTTATAATAATCAAAAATAGCAAATAGTAAATATAGAACATGATGATAAATTCAATAAAAATAGTTGTAGTTATAATCAATAATTTTGAGAACATATGGTAGTAAATAATTATCATACAAGACACAATACTAAGTTAAATATTAAACATGTTTATATAATATAGCAAATAAAATTATCATATATAATAGGCATTAAAAATAAAAACACATACATAATAATAAGCATATAAAAGTCTGAATACTCATAATAGTAATCATGCTAACAAGATAAATTATGATGGAAATAGTCATAAAATATTATATGATAAAATAGACATAAGAGCAAACAAATGATTCAAAATAGGCATATTATATAAAACATAAATAGGACATAATTATATATGTATTCGACAAACAATATAATAAATCAGAAATATTAGTAATATTCATAAGGTAAAATAATAAATATAAACAAGATACAACAATAATAGTTATTACTGTATAATATTAATTCAGATGTTACAATATATGGCATAGTAGTCAAAATCACATAAATATAATCAGCATAAATATACATAAATAAAGATGTATAATACATAAAACATGGACTATGGAAAATAAAATAGATTTATAAACAAATGAAAACATAAGAATGGCATAAATTTGTATAATAAAAACACCAATAAATTGTAGATAAACATACCATGAATGATTGATGAATATGTGAACATAAACACTGATAATACATGAAACAGAACACGATTAGACACAGTTGATACCAAAAATGATGAATGACTATAAATCAATAAAAAGTATACATCGTAAATATAATAATCTATGTGAATACACTATAATGAAAAGAGAATAATAAGTATAAAAGAATAAAAAAGTAAAACACAACACAAGTAAACGAAAATAATGAATAGAGAATGAACAACAAACAATAACACAAAAAGGACATAAAAATTTAAAAAACACTGTAAAATAATTACTGGAAACAACATGCGTATGCAATGTATATTGCTCATGTATTATTTTGCCATTTGTGGTAATATACATGTCGAAAACAAAGCAACAAACAACAAATATGCAAATGCACTATAAACAACCCATGAGTAAATACCATGCATACTTACAAACGTTATTTAGAATTATCTCTTATATTAGTTATAAGAATAATAACTAATGTAACAAAATAACTATATAATTGGTAACTCAAATTCCAAACCTAACTGTGGGCGTCAAAATTGCCTATAGGTTCCCGTACGCAGCTCGAAGCAGAGAGAAGATGATGAAAGTCACTATCCGAGTCAAAAAAGTTTATCTAACATCGATAAATGCATGAAGTGAGTCGACGAATCGTATGAAGCAACGGAACAACAGAATAATGAAGATACGAGCCAGTCGGGAGATACGCTTCGCTCACGAAAGACGAAGTGCCCCTCGTGTCTCATCCATTCCAAATATGATTCAACCATGGGATCTTGTAGATATCTTCGTCGGCTTTCCTACGCACTTTAAATTGCATAATTCCGAGTTCAGACGACGAAAATACAGTGAAAATGATCGCGACACGCTTGACCAGTGCCCGAGCCTTAGTAGGAGACACTGCAAGTGTCTCGGCCAAGGCCGTGACACTCAAGGTGTCTCGACCATGGCTGAGACAACCAAGGTGTCTCGGCCATGGCCGAGACACTCTAAGTGTCTCGGCAAAGGTCGAGACACCCAAGGTGTCTCCCAGCCTAAAAGCTATTTTCGAAGCTATTTTCACCCATTAACCGCTGGGATCTTATTCCAACTGATCTAAAGCTATCCTAGAATGTGGACACATAAGCATATTATTCTTATTTTACATGTTATTTGAATTGGAGAAGAATATTTTCATATATATAATCGGGTCCCAGTAAACCTGTCCGAGGGTCACGCCTTCAAGTCAAGTCTTGGCCCTTTGGCCAATGTATATATATAACTCACGATATCAGGAAAGCGCATGTGTTTGTTTATATGCATGTTTTATTCTCCGTTCAATTCCCCTTTATAAACCTCTTGTTTATCAGTTTAATTTAAGTAATCATACATGAAATATTGTGTACTAGCCATGAAATTATCGTGGAATGACTTCTGTAAAACTATGAAAATAACTATAACCCATAACCATCCGATCAAGAGTGTATCGTCTAGCCGATGCTATAATAGTAATAGTCAAGAAAACCTTATACCGGGATATCAATATCAAGGGAACTCGGAACTCCTCACATCGGGATATCGATGTCGAGGTGAGTATAGACATGCTTTGAAGCATGCTTATAAATCATATTTTTAATAGGAGTCGTCTTCATGTACAGTCTCTCCTATTGGATAACAACTAGGTGATAAAGTAAAAATTTCCGTACATTCATTTATCAAACAAATCCCACGTATGTAATAACATTGTAGGTGTCAAAAACTATCTATAAGTCCCTGCACGTGGCTCAAGATAGAGAGAAGATGATGAACGTCACTATTCAAGTCACAAAAGATCATTAGACAATGACAAATGCATGAAGTGAGTCGATGGACCATGCGAAGCAACGTAATTTCAGAACAACGGAAACACGAATAGACCGGGAGCTGCACATCACTTAAGAAAAACGAAGCACCCCTCATGTCCCATTCATTCCACATATGATTCAATCATGGGAGCTTGTAGATCTCCTTGTCGGTTTTTCGATGCATTTTGAATCGCGTGATTCCGAGTTCAGATGACTAAAATACAGCGGAAATGGACAGAATTCTCAAAGCCAAACATCGGCGAGACACCAAGAGGTGTCTCGGCCCAAGGTTGGCCGAGACACCCACGAGTGTCCGCAGACCCAAAAATGTTGTTTTTGGCTGTTTTGAGCCGTTTTTCGACCGTTAGCCGTATGGATTCGCTCCAACTGATAAAATATCATCCATAAACGTGGTTAAGTGGTTACAACTAAGGATAAGGGGAATCGGCCGTTCTTATCCAAAAACAAGGGTCCCAAAACCTATAAATACAGCCCCAGAGCCTTCATTTTTTTAGATCTGGAATTCTCGAGCGTCGGCGAAGCCCTGCTAAATTAAGGACTGAAGAACCACAAATTTCAGAGAGGAGGAGGAGACTTCAGCGAATTCTTCAGCATAAAGAAGAGGAGTTCGTCAGATCTACAGTCCGGTTTTTTACCTTGAGATTGCCCTGTTGCTGTGATCTCGAGAAGAGTGATTATCTCGCTGTTACTGAGATAATTGCTTCGGTTTCTTGATTCCTTCACGAATCAATGAAACTCTGGATCTGATCGTTCGGTGGTCCACGGATTAACCCCGACACAAGCAAAGATCCCACGCAAGTAGAAGACCGATAAACGATCTCTGTGTTTGTTTTGACAAGAATTGTACTTTTTATTTTTATTGTGTAAGAGTCTTATAAAAAGACTATCTTTTTATTTTCATTGTAACGACTGAAGTTGTAATGAATACCTCAATGAAGAAAATAATTTTCTCCCCAAACAAACATATCACAGTACGACGTTAATAGAAATTTGAACAAGGCTAAGATGAAGAAATTTAAGAGTTGATCTTCAGTCATTTTTTGGATGTCTTTATCGCTTAGTAATTGTAATTTCTCTGTGTGAGAGGTTACAATTTTTGTTTTTTCTATAGTCTTTATATGATAGGTTGTTTTTAATTTAAAACTTTCTTTACAATAAATATCATTTGTACTAACTTTAGGCATTTTCCAATTTTGAATGCTTTGATCAATAGTTTCATAGTCTAAGGATTCTGGGTTTTTAACAGACATAGTTTTTACATAGGCATTCTTCTTATCAGGAAAAAGATAGCTTAGAAACTTGGGCATCTTAGTAAGACTTTAAGACTTAACCTGTCAACAGCAAGGGATGAACACGGACAAAGGAACCCTAGGCACACTCAGCTAACGGGTAAAAACCGTGTAAACTACGGCCACTAGTTAAGGAAATAAAGACTTAAAGAAGATAGCAAAGAAAACAAGCTAGATATTAAGCAGATAGAAGTAAAAGTTCGTAAAATCCTCATCAGTCAACAACACCGGATGAACACAGAACAAAGCTGTGTAAGTCGTGACTACAATAAGAAAAGAGAGAACTAATAACGAGTACTAGAATGTGCTAGAGTTTCTAGATCATACTAGAAATGTTAGAGAGTTATCACTTAAAGTAAAGCAATGAGGCTAAATAATAAAATGCTTAGAATTAAAGCTCTGAAATAAGAAATAAAACAAGTGCTTCAAATTAAAGATATCAAGAATTGTAGTAGTTTTTTTACTACAAATATCTATAATTATTTTATTGTAGAATGAGCATTAGTATCAAGGAGTGAGCTGTTTCTGTGAGGCCTCTGGGTTCACACAAGGCTGCAGTCCAAGGTGAAACCAGAGATGTCAAACCTGTCATGCACCCACACTGTGCATAAACACGTTTCACCAATCACAGTAATATCCTCTAGTGGAACCAAATAGAAGTGCATGTACAAAATAGGCAAAATAAAGGGAATAAATATAATAGACATGATATAGAAGAGATATCTCATAAATAAAAAGAATAATGTCATAACTTTAATACATCTGATATCTGAATAATGAAAATATCTCAACATGAATCAACTAAAAAATTCGTACTAAGGCACACTACCTTTACAATATGAAAATAAAACTCTAATGTCTAGATAAAACTCAAACTACAATGGAGTCTTTACAAGTAAAAATAGACGACGACGACTATGTCAGAACTCCGTCACCCTGCGGCTCTCCGAAACTCCGAACTATCTGGAAAGTAATTTAAAAGAAAAAGAACAACAAAAGAGCGTCAGAACGCTAAAGCAAGATCACCTTCATCCGTCCCTAGGGAAAGGGCTGCTAGATGTAGTTGAATCTCTATCTATTAAGCATAGTCTACCTACATCATTTTCTCCGTATCTAATGGTATTAATACTTAGAAATCTACAAGACATAGTACATCGAGCAAAATAATCCAAACAAGGAAACCCTCATGTATATACCATATGTCTCAGACTGTAGATACCTAAACATTAATACAGAACTGTGGAAAGAAACATCACTAGAAAATAAAATACCATAATAGACATCAATACATAATTTTATGTACTCATAAGAATAAGGTATCTCAGTCAATATATATATATATATATATATATATATATATATATATATATATATA
>BQKN01065161.1:0-30356 GCA_022839385.1 Asparagus kiusianus
TATATATATATATACACATTTTGGCTTTTTGTTTATCCACAAACAAAGTTTTTACTAGCATATAAATAAATATTTATATTGATGCATGTTTGTTTTTACGTGGATAAATTGGTTTGGTTTAATTTCATAAATATGAAACAAATATATATTCATATTCATACTCATATGTTTTATATTCTATTGTATTTGTGAAAATACTATATTCATTGTTTATAGACTTCATAATAATAGTTTACATCTTTCTTCAAGTCTATAAAATCATTTTGTATTGTTTCAAAACATGGTTAAGCTAAAACGTCAAAACTCATATGTTCATATTTTCATGTTTTAGACTATTTTACAAAATGATGATATTTTTTATTTGAGATGTTCTTTTTAAGAACCAGTTTTTGTAGCATGTTCATTATCATGTCTACAATCATTTTCCAAAGTTTTATATTTTTTAAAATTTATTTGATATTTTTAAACAGAGTTTTTAAATCAGAAAACAACTTTCAAACCTGTCATTTCTAGTATCAATTTGCGGTCGGCCGTCACGGTCGACCGCCCCTGAGTCCAGAGACTCAATTTGTTTCTTGATGGCTCGTAGTCGACCGTGACGGTCGACCAGATGCAGTCCAGAAAGTTTCGCGGTCGACCGTCACGGTCGACCGGCTGTTGTCCAGAGCCAAACCCTGGCATTTTTACTGCTCGCGGTCGACCGCGAGTTTTTCACGGTCGACCGCCGATTGCCCAATTGCTATTTTTGGTACAGAATCAGATTTCTGATTCTTTAGGGTTTTTGGTCTTTTGTTTGGGGTTTTGCTGTTGGTTTCTCTTCCTATATAAACCCTTCAAACCCCTTCTACCAAAAGGAACCCAATGGAAAGTTTTAAAGAAGTTTTAAAGAAGTTTAAAAGAGTTTTAACAAGGTTTTAGTTGGGTTTAAAGTTTGTTTGGTTTGCAAAGATTGTTTTACAAGTGGAGAAGATCTACATTGATTGAGCCTCATTTTAATCCATCTTTCCATCTTGTTTTTCAGAGAAAAATTTCTAAACTCTATTTCTAGCTATTTATTGTTTTGTTCATAATTTCTATATGCTAGAATTTAATTGAGTTTAGTTGATTATTTTTCTCATTGCTTACACACACAACCATTAAGCTTATTGTATTTACATTCATAGTATAATTTGGGTCGTGGGTTTGTGACATTGAGAGTGAGTTTAATTGTGTTCTCATCGATTGTAGAGAACAACTATTGTTGTATTGTGCTTATTGTGAGATTGTAAAGTTTTCGGTTAGCTAGAAAATCGAGTGTGTAGTGGAGATCTCCTCGAGGTGAGGAGCGGAGACGTAGGTCGTGGGGACCGAACTCCGTGAATGAAATTATGAGGTGTAAACGTTATTCTGGTGATCGCAAAAAACCCGATTGTGATAGTGGATTTTTCCCCGGGAGTGAGAAGCGAAGACATAGGACGAAAGGTCCGAACTCCGTGATCATATCGTGTGTTTGAGTTTGCTTTGGCGCACTTACTCTTATGTTTATGTTTCTTATCGCCATTGTCTATTGCTCATTATTTATATCATCCACTATCTTGTTTATTTTGTTTACCCTTGTGTATATCACTTATCCTAGCTCACATATCTTGTTGTATTTTATACTTGCTAGGATAACTTGTTAATTAGTTTTAATTAGCATAAAATCAGATTAGATTAGCATAAGATTCTAATCATCCCCCTCTAGGGTCTAACAATTGGTATCAGAGCTTGGTGCTCTTTGATTTAACGTCTAATCGCCTTGAGTTAAAGATCCAAGTTATCTTTTTGTGTTAATCTTGTTTTGATTGTATTTGTATCTTGTTTGCATATTTTTTACAAATTATGGATATGAATGATGCATCTTGTTCAGGCTATGATTCTAGTATTGCTCCTAAATTCAATGTTTTCCCCTATGCTCAATGGTGTTTTAGATTCAAAATATTTGTTCAATCTAAAAATATCGATTTATGGGAAGTCATTGATTGTGCTTAATATTGTGCCCATGTTGGAAAAATCCAAGTGGAGTAAACATGATAAAAGAATGTTTACAATGAATAAGATTTTGTTAGAATATTTGCTAAATGCTCTTGATTCATCTATGCCTAACAAGTTTGTTCATTTTAATAGTGCTTACACCTTATGGAAACTTATTGAAGCACATCAAGGGGACTTGGAGACGATCCAACAAGCTTTGAAGGCTTCCTCTTCAAGTTCCATTGGAGCATCATGCACACAAGCATTAGGTGATAGCCCTAGTGAGGTTTGCGAGTTCGAATCCACTAATGATTTATCTAGTGATGAACTTGCTTGTGCTAGTAAAAAATTATTGCATGCCTATAACAAATTGCATAAAGATTTTATTGATTTACAAAGCAAGCATAAAGATTTAAATCCGATCATAAGTTGTTAGCATCTAACTTTGAAACTATTTCTAATGAAAATGTGATCCTTAAAGAAAACAATGAAAAATTAAAATTGGATCATGTTTTTTTAACTTCAAATGTTGCTAGTTTAACTCATGAAAAAGATAATGTCATGTTAGAAGTAGAGAACATAAAAAATGATACTGCTTCTTTTATAAATGATTATTTATGTTCAACTTCTAAAATTAATGCTAATATGCCTAATGATAAGTTGAACAAAGTTAAAAACCGTATTTCTTCTTTAGATTCAACTCTAACTACATGCATTAATAACCACAATAAGCTTGTGGATATGTGTGCCAAGTCTAATGCAAAATCATCCACTCATTATGCATACATATATAGCAAAATTTACAAGTGCTCCATTTGTGATCGTAAAGACCATTTATCTAAATTTTGCTATGATGCACACAAATATAAGAATGCTAAAGCTCATTGTGCATCTCATCAAGTTTCTTCATCACATACACATGTACATGCACACACTCATAAAGTTCATCATAAGCATGCTCATGTGTTTAAATGTGATCTTTGTGGACGTTTTGGCCATTTGGCAAAATTTTGCTATGATTTGAAAAAGACATTATTTTTGCCAAATGATTTTAAAAGATCACAAAAGTTTAAGTGTGATCATTATGATAGATTTGGTCATTTGACCAAGTTTTGTTTTGATTTAAAGAGAGTTTTCTATTTGTAAAATAATTTTAAAAAGAACAATCTATTTTTGCAAATGAGTCTCGTACACAACCGTTTGGTCAACATAAGCAAATGTTTCCTTTTCATTGTACTTATTACAATCGGAAGGGTCATTTGAGTAATTTTTGTTTTGACCGTGTTAGTGCACCACATGTGTCCAAACGGGTTCATAACCCTAGGGCTTCAAGCTTAAAAGATAAAAATCATGTCCTTAAATCTATTGGTACCAAGAATTCTTGGGTACCAAAACAAATTTGATTTTTAAAACCAAGAATTTTAGTGTTTTTTTTCCTTTCTTGGTTTTGAAAAATATACTTTAAACTTTTGAACATGAAAACAATTCTTCTTATTGGTCATACTCTTTTGTTTTCATGATTATTGGTTTTGTTTTGATGAGATGTTTGTGTTTATATAACCCCCCGGATTTATTGGGTGTTCATTCCCAAATCTTGTTTACCGGATACTAAAAGTCCTTATATGGGTTGTTACAAGCTTAAGAGATTGATAAATTGTTACCTCTCTTGTATTTTGTCAAAAATCTTGTTTTGATTTGTTTTTTTGAATTCATTATACTTCACTTATATGATGATATTTATGTGTTTGTGCTTATGGATCATCTATGTGTGTCTTATAATGCATTCTCTATGTGGTTTGATCAAGTTCTTCAAAAAAAAAAATTTATTTGATCAAACATCGTTTTTGGATATAAACTTTGATTTATGATTTCTTTTGGTTGATTTGTTTTCATTTGAAAACTTTTTGCATGATTCTCATGTTCTTCTTCTTTTGATTTCATAAATTCATACATTGTTATGATTTATTTTGAAAATATCCATTCTTGATTTTGTTTCCTTATCCCCCTACATATAAGCAAATTATTTTTCTTCATGAATCCTCATTCATAAACATTTTTTTAATGATGCCTTTTTAGATCCTCATTTTATCTCTTTGGGGCAAGTATGATAAATATTTGGTTTGTATATATACATTTTGAAATCTTTGTAACACCCTTCATGATGTTATATATACACATGTGTTCTTATTGTTCTTTTGCATGTGAGTTGTTTAGCAAATTTTTACTTGCTCACATGTTTTGCCTTTGTCTCTATTTCATATACTCCATATGGCATTTTGATAGGGGAAGTCTTTCCTTTTCTATTATTGTTTTTTATACTCACACATGCATATTGATAAGGGGAGCTTTCGCTCTCTTAATTCTTTTGGTTCCCCTTTTTGATGTTGTCAAAGGGGAACCAAAAGAACATTATGAGTATACATTTCCTGGTTTATATGCATGTGAATTATAATTTATATATTCATTTCCTTGTTTATATGCATGTGAATTATAATTTATATATTCATTTCTTTTCATGCATATATCCTTTTTGTAAATTGTTTGTCATCATCAAAAGGAGGAGATTGTTGGCCTTCTTGTTTTGATGATGATTTAACAAACAATTTACATCTAATATTGTTTGTCTAGTATTTGTATTTTGTTATTTATTATAGACAAACAATATGTTGGAGGTTGGATGGATTGCGCCATAACGATCATATCAAATGGAGGTTGACGGATATAGTGGTTGAAACAATACAATTCAAGTTCAAAATCCAAATTCAAGCTTCATCCGTAAGATTACCAAGTCAAGCTTATTAAAGATCAAGATCAAGCTTTGGTAATTTAGTTTAGGTTTTATATTATGCGTGTTAGTACCTTAAGCTCAATCATATATACACACATATTTTATTGGTTTCTATATATATATATATATATATATACACACACATTTTGGCTTTTTGTTTATCCACAAATAAAGTTTTTACTAGCATATAAATAAATATTTATATTCATACATGTTTGTTTTTACATGGATAAATTGGTTTAGTTTAATTTCATAGATATGAAACAAATATATATTCATATTCATACTCATATGTTTCATATTCTATTGTATTTGTGAAAATACTATATTCATTGTTTATAGACTTCATAACAATAGTTTACATCTTTCTTCAAGTCTATAAAATCATTTTGTATTGTTTCAAAACATGGTTAAGCTAAAATGTCAAAACTCATATGTTCACATTTTTATGTTTTAGACTATTTTGTAAAATGATGATATTTTTCATTTGGGATGTCCTTTTTAAAAATCAGTTTTTGTAGCATGTTCATTATCATGTCTACAATCATTTCCCAAAGTTTTATATTTTTTAAAATTTATTTGATATTTTTAAACAGGATTTTTAAATCAGAAAACAACTTTCAAACCTGTCATTTCTAGTATCAGTTTGCGGTCGACCGTCACGGTCGACTGCCCCTGAGTCCAGAGACTCAGTTTGTTTCTTGATGGCTCGCGGTCGACCGTGGCGATCGACCGGATGCAATCCAGAAAGTTTCGCGGTCGACCGGCTGTTGTCCAGAGCCAAACCCTGATCTTTTTACTGCTTGCGGTCGACCGCGAGTTTTCCACGATCGATCGCCGATTGCCCAACGGCTATTTTTGGTACAGAATCAGATTTCTGATTCTTTGGGGTTTTTTGTCTTTTGTTTGGGGTTTTTGCTGTTGGTTTCTCTTCCTATATAAACCCCTCAAACCCTTTCTACCAGAAGGAACCCAATGGAATGTTTTAAAGAAGTTTAAAAGAGTTTTAACAAGGGTTTTAGTTGGGTTTAAAGTTTGTTTGGTTTGTGAAGATTGTTTTACAAGTGGAGAAGATCATCTACATTAATTGAGCCTCATTTTAATCCACCTCTCCATCTTGTTTTTCATAGAAGAATTTCTAAACTCTATTTCTAACTATTTATTGTTTTGTTCATAATTTCTATATGCTAGAATTTAATTGAGTTTAGTTGATTGTTTTTCTCATTGCTTACACACACAACCATTGAACTTATTGTATTTACATTCATAGTATAATTTGGGTTGTAGGTTTGTGACATTAAGAGTGAGCTTAATTGTGTTCTCATCTATTGTAGAGAATAACTATTGTTGTATTATGCTTATTGTGAGATTGTAAAGTTTTCGGTTAGCTAGAAAACCGAGGGTGTAGTGGAGATCTCCTCGAGGTGAGAAGCGAAGACGTAGGTCGTGGGGACCGAACCCCGTGAATGAAATTGTGAGGTGTAAACGTTATTTGAGTGATCGTAAAAAACCCGGTTGTGATAGTGGATTTCTCCCCGGGAGTGGGGAGCGGAGACGTAGGACGGAAGGTCCGAACTTCGTGATCATATTATGTTTGAGTTTGCTTTGACGCACTTACTCTTATGTTTATGTTTCTTATCGCCATTGTCCATTGCTCATTATTTATATCATCCACTATCTTGTTTATTTTGTTTACCCTTGTGTATATCACTTATCCTAGCTCATATATCTTGTTGTATTTTATACTTGCTAGGATAACTTGTTAATTAGTTGTAATTAGCATAAAATCGGATTAGATTAGCATAAGACCCTAATCACCTCCCTCTAGAATCTAACAGATTGTGCCACATACGTGTTAAGGAGGAAATCCCCTCCTATGACTAGATATATATATATATATATATATATATATATATGGAGGACAATCGTTTCTTTATACCCAACCGCAAAATCACCAGTATACCCCTCGCATTTCTGTTGGAAAGTAAAGTGTCCTTCAAACTATTTGGTACCCCCACTAAGTTTTTAATATAATAGTAAAGATACGGTGATTGGTGAAGCTTAACATATAATCAAGATTGGCACGTATCTTTCAGGCACTTCACATGCAAGCTATCCATCACTATGACGAATGAGCAGTAGATTGTTTCATAAAGAACAAACTGTCCTTATCTATTTTAGCACACGTGTCTTAGTAGTCTAATTCAAGGGTACGCCTACTGATAGGATGTAAAGTTATATAAGTTGAACATAGTTGATATATTGTTTTAGAAATTAGGTTACTAGTAGTTTATTTCACTGGCAAGGCAGATTTGTTACATAAATAGCCTTGCCACAGGATGTCTGCAGAATAAACAAAAGATCAAGTTCGCCAAGAGAAATGTTGAAAAAAGCAAGGTGAAATAGATAGTTTCATCAAACATAAGGTCATAGATGTAAACATCCCCAAAGACGCCAGAGAGACTTCTCAGGACATATTAACGTATTATCATGGTTTTTTCTTGACAAAGATGCTTCCCTCCTAAAAAATGCTAAGGTTTTAACTTTTCAGTTCAGTGAAACTCTTAAATAAGATATGAAAAAGGTTTGCACTTGCTGGGTACTGAATAGCAGTCATAAGCAATATTGTACATTTGTAAAGCTAATATAAAAATATCACGAGTGGTTTTAGCATCGATGAATAATCATTATAAAACTAGAACTTTAAATGTTTAGTTGGCCTCCTAAACTTGGAAAACTTCTTACCGTAATACATTTTAAAACTCCATTCCCCCCAATTACTTGTGTATCAAAAGTCAACAAACTAGTTGTCCTAGAACCTTGACCAAACATGCCAAAGGGAAAATTCACCGATTATGACTATAGCTGACTAAGTGCTCACTGGACATAATTTATAGTTCAGAAAATAGATTCCACACACTTTACCAGGACTTGATTCCAAGATTATAGCACTGTATTCAATTCTAGACACTTTTTTGTTCATATGATAACAATACAACTCATTTACTCATTGATGCATGCTTCTGAGTAGTGAGTTACCATCCTCGCATGTTATCTCCTGTTTTTTAGTTGACTACCACGAAAAGTACACTAATACTTTGCAAACGCTGAATGATTATTGGAGAGTGTAAGACCATGCATATTCTTCTTCTCAATGTTTTTTTCCTTTTTATTTGTGTAACTTATCAGATAGTACACGATCCTTTTCAGAATCAGTACTGCAAATGAGCTATATAATTCCTGAAACACTTAATGAATACAACAAAATGGGGGTCTTATATAGTAAAATCTGCTGAAAAGTTTGCATCTCAAGGTAAGACAAGCGATCAATTCAGCATGCTTTCCAAGCTTTTAGAGGCACGAAATAGCCTGAAATAATTCATGCTCATGAGAAAAGATGCAAGACGGTTATTAGAAGGACATATTGATCACCTTCTGAAAGGATTGCAAGTCCCTCTGCTGTCAGACTTCGATGGAGAGATACACCAGTTCGCAGATGTTGTGGAGCTCGATAATGCACACCTAACAATAGGCTATAGTCCATTATACGCTGTGTTTCCAAGAATTTACTATCAATCTCAATCTGCCTGTAGGAGATATTTGAAATAGTCATCAAGTGAAGTGCTACAAGATATAGACAATCAGGCAAGATAAAATGAAACATGTCACACATTTGTTAACTATGACTAACTGAAGAAAAGCAACACCATTTCATAAGGAACAAACACATCATAAAAGATCAAAAACTTGGGTACAACTCAAAAATAAATCTACCATAACTAGTATTTTTTTATGAAGGAACAGTGATTAATCTATAGAGTTAAGCATGCTAAAGTATAAGCGTCTTTAGGATGAATGACCTCCATGGAAGTTCTCATTCAAGGATGGACAAGAGGATTGAAATTCTAATCAATTCTCATCTCTTGAGAAGGAAACATAAAAAATTACATTTCAATGCCAGTCAGACACTCCTAGCACATCTATGCAGCAAAGAATATGTCCAGAAATGTGCAGTATATATAATTGAAAAGGTATCCATTGGTTTCCATTTCTTATATGAAAATAAGCAGTATAGTTAATAATGCAAAAGTGAATTATAACTTTACTACAGACAAACAATTGAATACAATTACCAGAATATCCATAAAAATTCCTGGTTCAATGTACTGAATCAATAAGCATCACTCTTTAGGATAAAGAAGAGAGCAAGTACTTTTGGTGCCAACTGGATAAAATCAGGCAAATCAACACTAGCATGAACGGGAAAGAATAAAAATAGCCATGTAAAACACTCTCTTACTTCAAAAGAGCATCTCTCCAAGAAGGTTCCAAATAGAAAGAATAGTCTAGATCCAAATCTTTAAGAGTTGTATTCTCATCTATTTCAATATTTTTTGAAGAACGGCCCAGTGATGACCCTTTCAAGTCAAACCTTCTATGGATCCTCAGTTCTGTACAAAACATGTTTCCCATTATGACGAACCTGAACTGCAATGGAGAATTCATAAGATCTGATTATCATATAGAAGCCTATATAAAAGGTCCAGAACAAGTAGAACAAATTATAAACAAGCGCACAGAATAATTGAATTAAGAATATATTGAATAGAAAAACAATTGGGCAATACCTTTTGACCACTAGAGGGTATCACTCTGTGCAAACCAAAGAATTTAGTTATAAGTGTATTCTCATATGTGCGCACATGATGGTGGTAGTTTGGAAGCATCCGCAAAAGCACCTACATTTTTAAACTAAGTTATGATCTGCTGGCTGCTAATTAAAAAAATTTGATCAATAAAATGATGAGCATGCTTTGAGCCATATACTGTTTAGAGAAATGAATTGATTGGCTATGAAATGCGCAGAAACAAAAAATTAATCAGAGTTTATAGGCCTTGTTAAGCATAGAAGCACAAAAAATATATATTATTAATTTATTATAGTTCTAAGAGTGTCTTTTGTACTGCAAGCTCCACATGGCACCTTGGAGCTCCTATGCTTCTTTGCTTTCAGCTGGTTTTAGTTTCGCTGTGATATACATGGCACTTGGAAGTATCCTTTACCAATTGTTGGCAGGGACGTAGGCAGCAATCCCTATATAATTCATCTAGACTATAGTATAATAGAAATTTCAAGGATAATTATTTTGGCTGAACAATACTTAGGAAAATTACACTCGAAGTAGGCCAACCAATATTAGATGCTTGTCTGTCATGGCTAGCATTAGATTAACACAAAAATTCCCATATTCACAATTGACTGAACTCAGCATATAAATATATCAAACTTAGAGAGACAAACTACCTTCACTTCAGATTTACGGAGGGTTTTAATCATGAACCGGTCATCTTGAGAAAGAAAAAAAACACTTCCACTCTTCCCAGGGGAAGAAAGCTCTCTTAAAGCCGCATTTCCACAAATGGATATCATGTAGTCTGCAGCATCAATCTTGAATAATTCTCGTAAATTTCTGCATCCAGTATGGGAGACTATTACAATTAGAAACTTTAAGATAAACTCATTTAACAAAGAAATAATAATAGGAGAGCATCCAAAGGATAAACATTCAAGAAACCGTGGCTCTTCCCCAAGAAAAATTACAAATATCTGAGTGAAACTGTCTTATTTATCTTACATCAATCAATATATAAGCAATGCTTTTATATAGCTCTTTGAGTTTAGCTAAACATGAAGAAGTTAACTGACTATTGGTTAATACTATATTTACAACAATAAATATAGAAACTTGGTAATGATTGCAGAAAGTAAGCTGGTCGGGTAGTGAATAATAACAAACTCATGAATCGTTATGGACTACAAGATTTCACATCAACATGTAGCCAAGCAGCAGGAAACATACACACATAAGACAGAAGAATGAGCTAAACTTGGCTCTCAGCAAAATAGCATTTAGCAATGGACATCTCTAGATTAAATCTATTCATTTAAACATGGGTTTTCAGGCTTCCGACAAAAAAACTTTTAAAGAAGGACATGGGAACATGATATATGTATGTAATGTATACATATTTTAACTGTTGATTGCATGCTTAGAGGTGCAACATGCACTATTAGAGCTTTTCGTTTACCAATTTGAGATATTGATATAGGAACAAAAAGTGATTTGGATTATTGTGAAAGTAATATAATATTTTTAACCACTTCTTTCAATTCTTCCCCTGTATATCCATTAATAGATGTTCTTCTTAAATCTTCCCAATCGTTAAATACGGACCATCCTATTTTTATTTTCCATATTGCATGAAAAGTGTCTGGATCATAGGATATGGGTGTTTGAGTGTCATGTGTTTTCCAAATATCCAACATGGCAAAAAATTTGTAAGGTGAAGTGTCCTGATAACACTAATTTGAAGTGAGTTCCTTTACCTTATCTTCTTCAAGTTCCTCCACTAGCTAAAATTTGTTAAGGACTAAATGAATATCCTGAAAAAACTTATCACTTTTGTAACTGTCAGGTACCAATTACTAGCCCCTTCTCCGCGTATCAAGAATTATTTTTCTGCACTTTATTTCCCCTGCTACTTGAGGAACACTATACAGCTAAGTCCAGGAGGCTTAAATTAGCATTACCAGTGAAAAATCACATGCTGAGGTGAAATACTTCATTTTTCTCTTTCTGTAATATAAGAGAAATCAATAAAGGAAACCATTTACTTTTACTGTATATTTCAACAATTCTGTCATATTTTTTTCATCGATTTCCCTCTTTTCAATGGAATCGCTCATTGATGAGAAGCCAAAAGCATTTTAGGCCTGTGTTCAAATTAGATTCTAAATCTCTAAGCATAGAAGAAAGCAGCCTACTCTTAGACATGGTATCAAGAAAATCCTGTCTAATAAAGTTGTAGATTTTTCATTTACTTTGCTTTTTACAGTACAAAAACATGATGGAATCTTTCCTACCGCTTGGGCAGTGAGTTGTATAACATGGCATAAATAAGTTGTTTTACCCAAAATTATTCTAAAGACATAGATAAAATCATTATACTACAAACCTGAAGACTATTGGACAATAATCTTTCCACTTAAAATCTTCTGAACGATGGGGAGGTGTTAGTTGGGAACCTGCTTTAGGAAAGTCCATCCAAAAGCTTGCTCGAGGACCAAAATCTGATGCGAGAACTCCACGCCTTTGAATTGGGGTTATTTTACCCACTGTATACCTGGCCATCAAATGCTCAGCATCAATCAACCACAAAAAACTTCAACTTGAACATTTAAAGATTCTAAACGAACTGTTACCATAACAGAGCATTTGGAATGAAATCCTCTGAATTTTAAAAATTTTGTAGAACTAGCAATGCTGCAAAAAAGACTACCTAATTCCAAAGTTCAAGCCCTCGTGTAATTCAATAAATTTTAAAAACCAAATAAACCAGAGGAAAGAACAATGAGTAGTTGAAAATGTTGGAACCAGTGCTCCCAGACTCGAATTTTTTTCTAACTTCTTCAATTTTTTTATTTTATTTTTCTTTAATATTTTATTATTTATTATTTATTTTTTACTTTTTATTTTTGGCATGAAGTAGTGCCACACTGTAATCATATATGAGTAGTCACAGGAGTACCAATTATATTACTGATGTTTAAAATTTAAGGTGCTATTGATATATTCATTATCATAATGGAAAATCTGATTCTCTTCCAAGAAAAATCAACAGCTATCTGAAACACTAATCGACTTTGCAACCTTATATAAGCCAATACATGCTATGCTCAATAGCTTTAACAAGCTGTGAAAAGAATTGCATCAATAAACATGAAGCATAAAATCAAAAGCAAGAGCACAAAACATGAATTAAATCTAAAATACACAGGAAATGGTGGAATTTGTTACAGCAAAATTAACAAAAACCAGAAAAAGTTTATGTTACCTGATTCCAAGCTGCAAACTAAGCATTAGATCATAACTTCTATGACCTTTAATAATAGTTTCCCCAGGCTTTTTAACATCCTTTGCCATCTTCTTGTGACGCCGTTTTTCTCTTCTAGTTGACGAAGAGAAGCTATTATTGACGACTAGCTCACTGATTAGAACACCTTGCATATATTCCCGTTCTAGAATGGGAAAATTTGCATCTGTATGTTTTTCATTACTAACAGATTCTCCACTGAACAGTGATACGTCGTGTCCAATAACTTTTTCAATAGCCACTTCAAGACTCCAACGTCTTTCTAGAGAAACATTTTTGTTCCGGGATTGTTCATAATTTACAAGGTTGACCTTAGGAAAATTTCCTGACGAGACACTATTTGATCCTTGATCCTCACTAACCTTCATGCTTCCCATATCAACAGAAGAAGCATGAAGGATGCGTGATCCATGGTTTTGTCTTTTCAAATCAGGCAAAACCCCTCTCTGCCTTAAAGCATTAATGTAAAGTTCCTGTACAGCTGGAACCTTACTTCCATTAGGATAAAAGGCTCCTTTTCCATCCTTCAAACCCCGGGTCCAAGTTCCAACATAACACCCACCATCACTCCATGAATAGACTCCAAAGCCATGCATCATGCCATTCAACCAATTTCCCTCAAACACATCTCCACTTTTCCAAGTAAGAGTTCCCTTTCCAGACATTTTCCCTCCTTTCATGTTACCAACATAAACATTTTCGTTGGCCCATACGTATTTACCAGGACCCTCTATTGTTCCCTGAATCCAGGAGCCTTCAAAGAAATCTCCATTAGGATATGTCAGATATCCTAGCCCGTGCTTAAGATTCAATTTCCACCGTCCTTTGTAGGTCAGATGATCTGCTCCAAGGTAAGATCCGGTACCATGCATGTACCCGCTAGAAAATTCTCCTTCATAAACAGCACCTGAAGGCCACGAGATTTTCCCATTACCATGTCTCATCCCTCTTTTCCACTCACCTTCATATGTGCAACCATCAGACCAGACATATTTGCCTTGACCCTCTGGCATGTTGCCCAATGTTGTTCCAGAATACCAGTCGCCATTTGGAAGTAGAAGCTCGACGACGACTCCGAGGCCAACAGTTTCACTATTTGAATTAAGTGAGACGAGTTTTTCGCTAACGCAACTGACATCACGGCATAGAGTAGATCTTTCTGAACATGATGCCCCATTGTTACCATCATCGAAGACCACAGGGACTGACATGCACAATGACCCAAATGTGTCAATCCCTTGGCTGAAGAAGGTTTTCAATTATCCAAACTGAGCAAAATGGGTAGAAAAATAAAATGAGAAACTTCTTGTGAACAGCATGCATCAGATTATGTTAAACTCAACCGTTTAATTTATACCTGATTACCTGGTATGGGGAAGCGCTTCCAATGAGGTTCGAAAAGAGAAGCAATCCGATGTTTTTAAATTTTACACTACAAAAGAAACACGATTGAATGAGCTGATGCATAGGAACTTTAAAATGTGTTTTCAAATACATAAGATCCAAGAAGCACACTTGAAGGTTTGAAGTCCTCTTAATGTATAGTAACAGTGCAAATCTTGACAGAACTCAGGCAAAAGATTGGGATATGCGTCTCTTGTAACTAAAATGATATAACATATTGTTTCCAATCCAAAATCAACCAAATATCAACATGTATGAACCGCAACAAGTGCTTTAGACTCTTCTCTATGGACATTATATCAGGTTAGAACTGAAATTGCGTGCCAATTAAATTCATCTTTATTTTCATAGCTTTTTGTAATGTAAGAGAAAATATTAATTTCAGACCATGCAGCTAATGCAAACAGAGACAGTGAAGCAAAGTTCAAACTAATTTGCACTCTTGTGAAGCTGCAGAAACTCGAAATGTAGAATTGGAGGCGAAGGCGACGAATCTCAAGAAAATTGAAGCAGAAAACGTTTTGGATGTTGCACGGTCGACTGCGAGAGGCGCGATGGTCGACCGCGAACGTGTACGAATACAGGAAAAGTCTCTGACTATTTGCGGTCGACCGCAAGTGGCGCGGCGGTCGACCGTGGACCCTGTAATCATTTTTCGTGGGTTTCTGTCTTCTGTCCAGTCGACCGTAGCCTCATGTACGGTCGACCGCGATGCGGTTTTGGGCCTGGGCTTGGTTTCCTCATTCCTGTTCTGATCGGGTATGTTGTTTGATATAAATAGTAACCAAATTTCTTAGGGTTTTCTATCGATTGATTGGGTAGCTTGAAGGAGATTTTGAGCACAAAAAAGAGAGTTTTTCTGAACAATTTGTTTGAGGGTTTAGTTTGTGAGATTTCAGAGATTCATTTGAGAGGTTAGTTAAGTGATCTTGTAATCTCTATTTTGTACTTTCTTTCTCTATAGTGAAAACACATCCCCTTCTTGTCCCGTGGACGTAGGTAATTTGCCGAACCACGTTAAACTTTATGGTTGAGTTGGTGCCGTTATTTTGGATTGTTTTTTATTTCTCTCTTGGTGTTTGTGTTAGTTTTTCGCCCCGCACAATAAGTGGTATTAGAGCTCGGGCTACGCTTGGGTTATTTGGAGGAGTAGATCACTTTGGAAGTTCGGCTAAGACTTCATTTGGAGATAAAAATGGGATCTTTTTTGGTAAAGACTCTATCTCTTTTTAAGCCTTTGGATCTATTCTTCGTTTGTTCCGCTTTGGTTGTTGGTGTTTTGAGGAATTATGGCCAGGAAAGAAGGAGTTGTGGAGGATACTTCAGGTGTGAAGACCGTCCAAAGTTTGAATATTCATTTTATGAAGATAGACGTGGAGAAGTTTAATGGCACTAACAATTTTAGACTTTAGCGATATGAAATCTTGGATGCGCTCAACGCGCAAAATTTGGAAGATGCTTTGGAATTGGATGGCAAGCCAGGTGATATTAATGAAAATGTTTGGAAGAAAATGAATCGAACGACGTGTGGTGTGATTAGGTCTTGTTTGACTCAAGATTCGAAGTATGATGTGATCAATGAGACTTCAGCTAAGAAGATTTGAGAGATCATTGAGAGCAAGTATTTAACCAAGAGTGTGGAGAATCGCTTGCATGTGAAGATGAGGTTTTATCGCTTCCAATTGAAGAAATGAACCTCCATTGGTGATCCCATCAATCACTACACGAAACTCCTTGCGAATTTGGCGAATATAGATGTTATGATTGAAGATGAGGATAAGGCATTGTTGTTGTTGAGTTTCTTACCTGACGAGAAATATGAAACATTCGTCCTTACTCTTATTAATGGGAAGACATCTCTTTCGTATAGTGAGATCACTGCTGTACTTGTGAATTATCAGCTTCGAAAAAAGGATAAGGAGACTTCAATTGAGACAGTAGAGTAGGTGTTGGTCACAAGAGGGAAGAATCCAAACCGAAAGAATTGAAAGTCACAGTCTAGAATAGGGCATCCTACAGTTGAAAAATATCAGTGTGCTTGGTGCAAGGAGATTAATCGTTGGAAGAAAGATTATCCAAAGCTAGACGAATGGATGAAGAATAAGCAGAAAGGAAAAGGAAAGCAACCATCGTCAGAAGCAAACATCGTTATATCGAATGATAATATTTCTGATACTTCTATTTATTCATTTTCTATCAGTCCTACAGGTAGCTATTCGGAGGAATCCAAGTGAATGTTGGATAGTGATGCAACCTATCATGTGTGCCCTAGACGGGAATGGTTCGCTAGTTTTGAAAAACTAGAGAGTGATGTGGTGTACATGGGTGATAATCGTGCATGTCAGATCCTTAGGATAGGAAGAATTCGTATCAATATGTATAACGGGACAGTTAGAGAGTTACATGATGTGAGATATGTTCCTTCTTTGAGGAAGAACTTGATCTCGATTGGAGCTTTGGTTGGAGAGGGTTTTAGAGTTCGTATCGAGGACATGATTCTCAAAATTATGGAAGACTCGTATTTTGATGAAGGGCGTCAGGAAGAATAATCTGTACTATTTGATTAGGAATACGGTGACAGGTGGAGAACTGGTGACTTCTGTTGATTCGACTAGACTGCAGCATTTAGGGCTTTGTCATTCCAGTATTGATTTGGAGATGGGTGCACAGACCTACAATTTGAAGTCCAGTGAACACTTTGATGTGAGCAAGAAGACTGAGATGAAATTTGGTACTTATATTCACCGCACGAAGGGTCTTTTCGATGGAGTTCACGTGAGCATTTGGGAGCCTTCCAATGAGGCATCTTGGGAGGTAATAGATGTTTGATTTTATTTATCGGTGGATGTTCTAGGCATGCTTAGGTTACAACTAAATCCCGATTGGATTAAGTCCTAGTAGTCTCTAACAGATTGAAGAAGTATGAGTTTGGCAGAAAGGTGAAGGTACTTCATTCTGATTTTAGTGGGAGGTACAAGACGGACCTGTTTTGCATTTGAACCGTGCTCACGGCATTTTAAGACACTTCGGTGGAAAGAAAATCTTAGGCAACGAGATGAGATGGTAGATTTGGTGAGTTGTTCCTTGCTGGAGGAGGAGCGACGTTTGATGTCTAGCATAGATTCTGGTGTTGAGGCTTCGACATATTTGGGTCATCTTGATCATAGATTGTCGACTATTACGATTGGAGGTAAAACTCCATTGGATGTTTGGTCTGGTAGTGTCATTTCGATTGAGGCTACGATGAGTGAGCTAATTAACTCTTAGCAGGTGGAGAGTTTTGGACAGATCTTAGATGTATCGTAACGGGTGGAGAGTGATGCTACTTCACATTGGGTGGAGATTATTCCATATATTTCAGATCATACTGCATCGTTTGAGATTTTAACTGAGGTGACACAGGGGATCATTTGGATGTGGGTGCAGATGATGAGTTGGTTGATTCGAATGCAGCTGATGGATATGATATGGATACGACCATTGGTTCACCTTGGATGGAGGTGTTTGATTTGTTTCACTTTGGGGTCATTTGAAGAGCTATCAATTGCATATTTGTTGGTGAAGAGTTGAGAACTTTTCTATTTGATTAAGGACTTTTGGAGATCATTTGGGGAACTATGTGAATGCTTGATTCCTTGGACAAGAGGATACGTAGACAGTCATTTATGATGCAGCTGGTTTGGTGAGTTGATACCGACATTTAGAGAGTGATCACATTCTCATTTGGGTCTCGACTTGTTGTGGATTGAGTTCGTTATCATGATTTTGTTCCACTTCGTACTGGACGCAACAAGTGAGACATTTGATTTGGTTGGTGTCGGCTCAGTTTTGGGAAGACTTCACCGAGGTGGAGAATTGAAGAATTAGAGGCGAAGGCGACGAAACTCAGGAAAATTGAAGCATAAAACGTTTTGGATGTTGCACGATCGATCGCGAGAGGCGTGACGATCGATCGCGAACGTGCACGAATACAAGAAAAGTCTCTGGACTTTTGCAGTCGACCGCGAGGGGCACGACGGTCGACCGCGGACCCTGTAATCGTTTTTCGTGAGTTTCTCTGTCCTTTGTCCGGTCGATCGCAACCTCATGTGCGGTTGACCGCGATGCGGTTTTAGGTCTGGGCTTGGTTTCCTTTTTTGATTGGATTTGCTGTTTGATATAAATAGCAACCACGTTTCTTAGGGTTCTTTATCGATTGATTAGGTAGCTTGAAGGAGATTTTGAGTACACAAAAAGAGAGTTTTTCTGAGCAATTTGTTTGAGGGTTTAGTTTGTGAGATTTGAGAGATTTGTTTGAGAGGTTAGTTGAGTAATCTTGTTATCTCTATTTTATACTCTCTTTCTTTGTAGTGAAAACTCATCCCCTTTTTGCCCGTGGACGTAGGCAATTTGCCGAACCACGTTAAACTTTGTGTTTAAGTTGGTGCCGTTATTTTGGATTGTTTTTGCTTTCTCTCAGCGTTTGTGTTAGTTTTCCGCCGCGCACAACACGAAAGAACCCAAAACATTTGTGCTTCAACTAAGATTGTTAACAAATCCAATTCGAATTCTTTGTCAAAATGAAGGAAATAGAAGAGAAAAGAGCACAATTGCTACCCACTTTGTACAAGTATACTATCAAAAGGATGCATTTCCTCATATAACTTTTAGACATCAAAAACTTAAAATCAATTATTCAGTAATTTTAAGAAATTTTTGTTCTTATCGCTTGGAAATCAAACTACAACTAATTCCAACTAACCCATAATCGTCATTCACGACCTAAATCCTCAAATTGGGTCAACCCAGAACTCAATAAAACCTAAATGATGCGACCCAAAATTAAGATCAATCCACAAATTAAGCCCATGAAAAGAGAGAAGACCCAAATTCAAATATTGCAAAATAACAAAACAAAGAACGCATAAATTGAACACAAGGGTCTTCAGTGATATTGGGCTTCGGATTAAAAATTACCCAGAATCAGATCCCATTAATCAAAATTCGATTGGAAGCACAGAATGAAATAGAGAAAGTCAACAGAGTTGGAGTAAGAGGGAGAGAGAGAGAGAGCTCACGAAATCTTTGAGGAAGTTGATGAAGTGGGTCGATCGGTTCTCTTTCGCTTACGTTTGCTGCTGCCATCGAAGCTTTGAGGGACTCCGAGGGCTGATGCTTGATTTTAAATAGACGAATTTATTATTGGGAGAGCGGGTACGTGGGTGAGTGGGCTCAAAGTAACCCACCCGCGTGGGGACAATGGCGGCTTAAATCAGGAAATTAACATAAATTTAGGTGGGGTTTGTCATATAAACCCTTCATTTCTAAATTTATTAAATTGTCTTATGATCTTATTTTTATGAAGATGTCGATACCACTCTCCCCTCTTCTATTTTTAACCTTTTCAGATCATGTTAACAACGTTGAGATTGATTATTTTAAACTTTAATAACTAAGATTAGGTAATATGCGGAAATTGCGAGATCATTATAATTTAGGGGATAAAATGGTTTTATTGTAATAGGATAAAAATTAAAATTTGTTTATCCTTTGGAGGGTGTATTAAAGAGAAAACATAAAGTTTATTTTTTTAGTTTAGAGTGGACAGAAGAAGAGATAAGTTGGAATCATGTGATGCAAAACAGTTGAAGCTCATGTTCTTCCTACTAAACCTTTATCTATTATTTACCTTCAAATGAGTGAGTTTTTGTCTCTCTAATTGGATTCTAGTTCAGCCTTGCTGGTTTGTTCTATATTATGTATATTTCTTGTCTTAGATGACATCCATGCAAGAGTTGGTATTTTTGAGATGGCTATAGAATTAAAAAATCTGCATATTTAATTTGTATTAGGTAATGCATTTTTGGATTAAGAACATTCTACTTCAAAAGAGTTTTTTTTTTTATATACCCATAATATAGAACCATTTTCCATTCAGAAGAATGGTTCCGAAATGAATTTTTTACATAACTAGAAAGGCATATTTCACTCTCCCTAGTTCTTTTTCTACTCTAGTTTTAGGAAACTTCTCGAGATCTTGATGGTGAAAGCAAAGGTTTCTACTGTTTTTGTATTTGATTGAAATCTCGAATGTTGAAAAACAAATCATAATCAGGGTCTACTCTTGGGAATTTGAAGCTCTAAAAGCAAACTTTATTAGAAAATGATTTTTAGTGGATAGAATCTTGTTGGTCTTGAAAGTGGAGACCCAAACCTAGAATCAAAATCAACAATCACATGAAAATTTAAGACAGACCATGGGTGTGGTCTGCGCCACACCATGGGTGCGGGACTGTGTTTTGTTATAAATAGAAACACGTCCCTTTAGGGTTTAAGAGAGAAAAAGAGCACGAGAAAAAGAGGGTTTTGAGGGCTCTTTGAGGTTAGAAATCTTAGAGAGAGAGAGATCAATTGTAAGCATTGTAATATTCTTCAAGTAATCAAAGAATTGTGTGGTGTGGCTCCCGAGGACGTAGGCACGTTGCCGAACCTCGTTAAATCTGGTGTGTTCTTTCTTGTTTACTTTCTTACAAGTTTTTATCTTTGATTTGTGGTGAATTTCCTTCTTGCTCAACTCTCAAACACAAGATCCGGAAGGGTACGGATTTGATTTGATTATTTCGTATCCCCAACAACTGGTATCAGAGCTTCGTTCAGCAATTTGTGTGAAAGAGAGCCATGGCAGAGGAAATCAAATCTAAGATTGAGAAGTTTGACGGTTCAGACTTCGCTTACTGGAAGTCGCAGATGGAAGACTATCTGTATCAGAAGGACTTGTATCACTCGTTGATGGGTAAGGAAAAGGGAAAGAAGAAGGAGGAGTCAGATGGTGATTGGGAGATACTGGATAGGAAGGCTCTAGGGCAAATCCGGTTGTCGCTCGCCAAATCAGTAGCCCACAATATTCTGAAGGAGAAGACGACGGTAGGGCTTATGGAAGCGCTCGCGAAGATGTACGAGCAACCGTCTGCAGCAAACAAGGTGCATCTCGTCAAAACTCTTCAACCTTAAGATGGCAGAAGGGCGGTCCTTCACGATGCATCTCAGCGAGTTCAACATGATTGTTGATCAACTTATCTCCGTGGACATCACGTTCGATGACGAAGTGCAGGTCCTGTTATTACTATCGCAGTTGCTGGATAGCTGGGCAGGTTGTGACGGCAATCAGCAATTCGGCGGAGAAGGACAAGTTGAAGTTGAACGAGGTTGTGAGTAGGGCTGGGCATATTCGGTTCGGTTCGGTTTTAAACCCAATCCGCATCCAATCCGAATTTTTCGGATTCTCAAAACTCTCATCCAGATCCAGATTTTTTCCCCTTCATCGGAATATTCGACCCAACTGAAATTCGGTTCGGTTCGGTTCGGTTTCGATTTTGAATTTGCAAAGAGTTCTATCCAAAGACTTCTGTTGTGAATTTGCAAGCTGGGCATTGTCCTCATGATGAGGTTCCTAAGCTCGCCAACAAAGTTTTATTAGACTGGTTATCATCTTTAGAATAAAGTTTTGAGTTGATATAATTACACGGAGAACTGATGTTTTAAAGATGTTGTTCATATAATACAGCATGCTTATCTCTTGTAAGTATCATGTACATAACACATTTTGTGATTGATTTGAATCTTATGTAATTCTCAAGATCTTTTCTGCGAAATTTTTTAACTAAAGTTTAAGTTTATTTAATTTCACGGGGGAGTGATGTTTTGTATGATATTATTCATATAATGTAGCCTATGCATCTTTTGTAAGTGCATCATGTGCATAACAAATTTTCTGGATTGATTTGAATCTTTACTTAGTTCTCAAGGATATTTTTCTGTGATATTGCTATACTCATTGCTTGAAACTGCTCCTTGCACCGTTTGAATCTATTGAATGATAACAAGAAGTTTTGAGGTATAAGTTTAGTCTCTAAACCGCCCAACAGAATTCGGGTCGGTTTTTTTTGGGCGGTTCAGGGGTTCAAACCGGATCCAAACCGATTTAATTCGGTTCGGGCAGTTTAGAGACTTCTTCTCATCCATTTAATTCGGTTCGGTTAACCGGTCCGTTTTTTCGGGCGGTTTTTTTGGTTGAACCGGTTTTTCGGTTTTTGCCCACCCCTAGTTGTGAGTATGATTCTATCCGAGGAGGTTAGAAGAAAATCGTCCGAATCAGAGGGTTCAGGTTTAACTCTAAGTTTTGAGCAGAGAGGCAGAAGCCAGAAGAAAGGGAACCAGAACAGGAATCGGTCGAAATCCACAAAGAAGAGGTCAAACTCAAAAGTTAGAACCATCAAAGGGAAGTGTTGGAACTGCGGCCAAGAGGGCCATATATCTTCGGTCTGTAAAGCACCAAAGAAGGATGCGGGTGAGCAGGAGGCTCATATCGTGCAGGATACCTTGATCCTTGCTATGGACAGCGATTCTGATTCTTGGGTCATCGACTCAGGAGCTTCTTTCCACGCCACTGCTAATAGGAAACTTCTTCAGAACTATGTAGCAGGGGACTTTGGTAAAGTATATTTGGGGGACAATGAGCCTTGCAATATTGTTGGAAAGGGCGACGTTGAGATACAGATAAAGGGCTCTAAGTGGAACTTGAAGAACGTGAGACACGTGCCGAAGCTGAAGAGGAATCTTGTTTCAGTGGGACAGCTTGGAGCAGAAGGCTACGTTTTAACATTCACCGGGGATTCGTGGAAAATCTCCAACGGTACGATGGTTGTTGCCCGAGGCAATAAAACAGGAACTCTCTACCTCACTTCACATGCGAGTGACACCCTCATAATTGCAGCTGGCAAGGAGAGTACAGATCTGTGACACAACAGGCTAGGGCACATGAGCGAAAAGGGGATGAAGATTTTGCATTCACAAGGAAAGCTAACCGGGATCGACGCCGTGGAAGTCGGGGTTTGTGAAGACTGCATCTTTGGGAAGCAGAAGAGGGTTAGTTTTCAGAAGGGTGGAAGGCCACCTAAGGCTCAGAAGCTAGAGTTGATTCATACAGATGTATGGGATCCAGCCAGTGTGTCTTCTTTTAGCGGTTCGAGATATTATGTCACCTTCATCGACGATCACTCGAGAAAGGTATGGATCTACTTCATGAAGCACAAGTCAGAGGTGTTTGGAATCTTCAAGAAGTGGAAGGCTATGGTGGTGAATGAGACAGATCTGAAGGTGAAGTGTCTGAGATCAGACAATGGTGGGGAATATGAGCTGGAGGAGTTCAAGAGGTTCTGTGCTACGAATGGTATCCGGTTAGAGATGACTACTCTAGGGACGCTGCAGCATAATGGCATTGCAGAGAGGATGAACAGGACCTTGACAGAGCATGCCAGGAGCATGTGGTTACATGCAGGTCTGCCTAAGATATTTTGGGCAGATGCAGTGCATACAGCAGCCTACCTTATTAATAACGGGCCATCAGTTCCATTAGATTTTAGGATTCCAGAGGAGGTTTGGAGTGACAAGAAGATAAATCTCTCACACTTGCGGGTATTTGGTTGCGTGGCTTATATTCATATCAGTGACCATGTCAGGGACAAGCTAGAAGCTAAGTCACAGAAATGCACATTCATTGGATACGGTATTGATGAGTTTGGGTATCGTCTGTGGGATGAGAAGAACAGAAAGATCATCAGGAGCCAGGATGTGATATTCAATAAGGAGGTGATGTACAAGGACAGGGACAATGCCAATGATAGCCAAAGTAGTGGGAGCAGCACTACAGATACAGGTGGATCCGAGTACATGGATTTAGAGGAACTTCTAGATGGGGGCGACGATGTCAGTTCTGACCGTAGAACGGAGGAGACTACAGGTGCAGAAGCTACTACCCAGGGCGTGGAGCTTAGGAGGTCATCCAGGATACCCAAACCAAATCCCAAATACCTTTCGTCACTTGATTATCTACTCTTTAACAGATTGCGGAGAGCCGGAGTGTTATGAAGAGGCAGTGCAAGTGAGTGAATCTCAGCAGTGGGAGCATGCGATGCAGGAGGAGATGGATTCTCTACTCACTAATGAGACATGGAAGTTAGCCCAGCTACCTGCGCAGAAGAAATCCTTGCACAATAAATGGGTCTACCGGGTCAAACAGGAGAGTGATGGAAGCAAGAGGTATAAGGCCAGACTAGTCGTGAAGGGGTTTCAACAGCGGGAAGGAGTGGACTACACAGAGATATTTTTGCCTGTTGTAAAGCTCACTACCATCAGAGTGGTGTTGAGCTTGGTGGCTGCAGAAGATCTCTTTCTTGAGCAGTTGGATGTGAAGACTGTCTTTCTTCATGGTGACTTGGATGAATAAATCTACATGAAGCAGCCTGTTGGCTTCATTGATGAAGGAAAGGAAGAGATAGTGTGCAAGCTCAAGAAGAGCTTATATGGTTTGAAACAGGCTCCGAGACAGTGGTATAAGAAGTTTGATAACTTCATGCAGAACAATGGCTACAGAAGATGCAATTCGGATCATTGCTATTATTTCAAAAGGTTCGAGTCCAGCTTTATTATTTTGTTATTATATGTTGATGACATGTTGGTAGTAGAACCATGTTTGGAAGAGATAAACAGTTTGAAGAAGCAGCTAGCAAAGGAATTTGCAATGAAGGATCTGGGCACAGCGAAGCAGATTCTAGGGATGCGAATCAGTAGGGATGAAGCTGAAGGGACACTGAGATTGAGCCAAGCTGAATACATTGAGAAGGTACTTCAGAGGTTCAACATGCAGAATGCTAAAGTTGTTAGCACACCCCTTGGAAGTCAGTTCAAGCTATCTGAGGAACAATCGCCTAAGACAGATGCAGATAGAGAGCATATGAGCAGAGTGCCATATTCTTCGGCCATTGGGAGTCTTATGTACATAATGGTTTGCACGAGGCCGGACATCGCCCATGCAGTGGGAGTTATGAGCAGATTTGCAAGCAATCCAGGAAAGCAGCATTGGGAGGCCGTGAAGTGGATAATGCGGTACTTGAGAGGGACAACAAACAAACCACTATGTTTCAGGAGGAAGGAGTTGGTGCTGCAAGGATACGTAGATGCGGACTTCGCCGGTGATCATGATACGAGGCGAAGCACCACGGGGTATGTTTATACCTTAGCGTCGACAGCAGTGAGCTGGGTCTCACGTCTGCAGAAGATTGTGACTTTGTCTACAACCGAGGCTGAGTATGTCGTGGTGACTGAAGCAAGCAAGGAGATGATCTGGTTGAACGGGTGCTTAGAAGAGTTGGATCTGAAGCAAGGGAGAGGAGTACTTTATTGTGATAGTCAGAGCGCTATACATCTTGCTAAGAATCCAGTATATCATGCCACAACGAAGCACATCGATGTCAAATACCATTTTATACGATCGCTAGTTGAAGACAGAAAGTTACATTTGATAAAGATTTTGGGGAGTCAAAATCCGGTGGACATGTTGACGAAGGTAATCACCATTGAGAAACTGAAGTTGTGCGCAACTTCAGTTGGCCTTCACGCGTAGAAGACGAAGGCGGAGCCGCACTACGAGGATTGGTGAGATCGCCGGGATGTTAATGATTGAAGAATGGATTTTTCAAGTAGGAGAAGATGCTTGCGAGAAGGCGGAGTTCTGGAGAGCTCATTGATGGTGGTTTGATCTCCAAGTGAGAGATTGTTGGTCTTAAAAGTGGAGACCCAAACCTAGAATCAAAATCAACAATCACATGAAAATTTAAGACAGACCATGGGTGTGGTCTGCACCACACCAGGGTGTGGCAGAATCTGTCCTGTCTGCCATGGGTGTGGTCTGCGCCACACCAGGGTGTGGCAGAGTCTGCCCTGTCTGCCATAGGTGTGGTCTGCGCCACACCAGGATGTGGCAGACTCGTTTTAGAATCCTAATCTGTTGGGACTGTGTTTTGTTATAAATAGAAACACGTCCCTTTAGGGTTTAAGAGAGAAAAAGAGCACGAAAAAAAGAGGGTTTTGAGGGCTCTTTGAGGTTAGAAATATTAGAGAGAGAGAGAGATCAATTGTAAGCATTGTAATCTTCTTCAAGTAATCAAAGAATTGTGTGGTGTGGCTCCCGAGGACGTAGGCACGTTGCCGAACCTCGTTAAATCTGGTGTGTTCTTTCTTGTTTACTTTCTTACAAGTTTTTATCTTTGATTTGTGGTGAATTTCCTTCTTGCTCAACTCTCAAACACAAGATCCGAAAAGGTACGGATTTGATTTGATTATTTCGTATCCCCAACAAATCTTGGTCCATGAACTATTTCCTAGCATTGCAAAAAACTAGGCCAAAATTGAACGTTTTTTTAGTTTAAATTCTAGTCCTTAAACCCATGTTCTTATGGGCCCACCCCCAAACCAACTCTGGCTTGGACAGAGGAAAAGGAAATCCTGACGTTGTTTCTTTTTGAAGCACCAAAGGCAAGCCTAATCTATTATCTCATCTCCTCTTGCAACATGAATATTGAATGTTGTTAAAGTTGAATAAGATATGGATACTAAAAACAATATAGAGAGACCCGTGAACAAAGAAACTTTCTTCTTATTCTTGGACATGATACAAAAAGTAATTAGTTGGTATAAGCGAGAGCTCCAGAAAAACTTTCTTAGAAAGCGTATAACAAAGTATTATCATTATTATATTATTTTCTTCTTATTATTTTTTTGTTGCTCATTGGATGACAAGTATCTATTTACCCGAACATCAAAACATAATAATATTACGAAATAATATTCTTGCAATAGGCTAAATTTCCAATTTAAATGAGTTAATTAACTTCAAATGGATTGTAAATATTTTTTAATTGTAGGGGCGAGTTGTAAATTTTAAGGCTTCATAATGTAATTTCCATACTATTAGGGATGGAAACTGACCCCAAAACTTTACCTGTGGCTGCGGATCCGCCCCGGGTCCCTGTTGGCATGGATCTCATTGTAAGACGAAAGTGTACGACAGCAAACATTTTCAAAAGAAAAAAAAAGAAAACACAATCTCGGACCAAGAAAATGATAGTTGCTGCTTCAAGATTTAGCTCGCGGGAATGCGATCAAACTGGATTATTCCTACTATCAGATGATTCCGGATGTGGATAATGTCTAATTGGGTAATAAACTCACATCCCACCCTTTAATTAACGGGCAGCCTCACCGATAGGGGTGGTAAACGATCGAATCGAATCGAATACTAAGGTGTTTGTATTTGTATTTGTTTAAAATTATCGAATTCGAATGTGAACTCTAATATTCGTATATCTAGTTTTCCGAATTCGAACTCGAATACTTGGTATTTGATAAATATTTATGAATATTCACGAATACTTATCGAATATCAAAGTATATTTATACCGCTAAAGAATTTGATTTTCAAATAGTATTAGAATTCATAAATAAAATGTATTCCTTTATAATATATGATGTATATATATTTAAATTAAAATTTTAATTAGAAAACATATTTAAGATTATTTAAATCTTAAAATCAATATATAAAACTTAAGTAGAAATGATATGTGGGTTAAAAATATGACATCATATGTGCAATAATACAAGTAATAAATTATGATCAAATTTTAAACGAATATTTAATAGACAAATGAATCGAATATACATCTGGTTAAATTCAATTCGTTAGTAAACTCGAATACTAAAAAATATTTGTTTAGTGGTAAATGAACTACCGAATCGAATATGACCGAATACTTATTCGAACAATTATCGAACTATTTGTTAATTATTTGGTTCATTTCCACCCCTACTCACCGATACCCGCTAACTAATCGGATCCGGTATGAGAATCCAAAAAATCTAGCGAAAATTTTATTTATTTGTGACAAAATGACTTCCTCAAAAAGAAGCCACGTGTCCGACAACCTTCCATCAACAACGACCGTCATAGTTGAGGCGGAGCTATCAGCTTAGATTAATTAGTTCGATGAAATTAGGAGGATAAGATTCTCACCAGATTTGATTTAATCACGCGCACACAAATTACTGCAGAGAATGTGGAACTAAGAGCATCTCCAACAGCTTCTCCATTTCTCACTTTTGGAGAATTTAGTTAGGTTTTTGGTCCAACAAATTCCCATCTCATTCCTCAAAATAGGGATGGAGGAAAAAAAATGGGAAAACTTCCCCAAATCTGCAGCATTCTCTAAATTTTTGGAGGAAAAAAGAGATTCTTCAAAATGGGGAAGCTATTGGAGTTGGTGTAAAAAATAGTTGGAGAATATGACTTTTGCTTCCCCATTTTGAAGAAAATTTTGAAGAAGCTGTTGGAGGCCCTAACATCCGCTTGAAAGAACATGAGATTTTGTCTACTCAATTTAAATTTAATTTTTGTTCTTTCGTTGCGATTCCTTGTTCATCGTCTCCGAGGGGACAATAAATAGTGACCATTTACATCTAGAGTTTATACGAACTATTTACATCTAGAGTTTACAAATAACCACGACAAGGACTCAATGATTAAACAATGACAGGTGACGTTCCTAATTAAAAAAAATAAGGGATGAATGAATTAAAGCTGGGTTTATTACTTGCTTTCTTATTTTTTTTTTCCGGAGAGCTTTAACGGGTTCGGGTTGGGTTCCCAATTTGAACAACAAAATTTGAACCCAAACCTGATCTGGCCCAACTTATTTTGCTAAAATAGCTAAAGCTGTGGCGCTTTTGCCTCATGGGCTATGCTCAAGGCCTTGGGAGGGGCCAAACTAATACTATTTGATGTCGACTTGGCAAGTTTTACGTGGGCCGTTCTGTGCGTGGTTTTTTTTTGGTGGGGTGGGGAGTAGGGGTGTTAACGGAGCGGATACGGCTCGGATATGGCACTTATCATATCCATATCCGTTTACTCATCTCGGATACGGATACGGATATACGTCGGTAAGAAAAATTCATAGCCATATCCGCCAAAATCGGATATGGTTACGGATATAGATGCGGATATATAAACAGATATGCATGCGGATACAAAAAGGATATGAGAAAACTAGATAGTATTTAGAAAAATATAGTCATGTGATATAAAAAGAGTTCGTTAATATGTTCATTATGATTAAAAAGCTAAGATTAGACATCTTGATCATCAAAATTAACCACAAATCCATAATCTAAGAATCGAAACTATCGTAAGAGTATTACCAATATGTATTCGGATATTTTCGGATACGGATACAGATATTTCACTACAAAACTATATCCGCAACAATATCCTATCGGTAATAGATTTGAGTAACCATATCCGTATCCTAACGGATACGGTTACGGATATTTTTTCGGATAAGGATACGGTTTGGCACCCCTAGTGGGGAGTTGGGGATGGTGGGGGGGGTGGGTGGGGGGGGGGGGGGGGTGAATTTGGTATGGTCCCCTCCCGCCTCTTATATCCTATGCCCATGGCATGTCATCAATTTGAACGATCAGTTTTCTTCATTTTAATCCACACGCCTTGGATGTTTTAGCAAGAATTTAGTGTATTCGAGTTCTCATGCATCAAGTGGAAATAATGGTTTTCCAACAAAAAAAACTAAGATATAGCATTAAAAATGGGTTATACAAGTCTGGAAACATCAAGCTTTTACATTTAAAGATGCATTATGAAATGCAGATTATTATATATCGTGTAGATCATTCATGGTAGTAATCTGAGTGAGTCATTAAGATCTCTGTTAATTTTATTGTCAGAAAATTGTTAATTTTTTTCAACCTGTTGATGCATGGATAATATCATAATATACGTACGTTACGCAAACATGTTTGTGCTTAATTAATTTGTTGTGCATGTAGCCTTTTAAGATACGAAAATCAAACTGTAATGCACCCCGTGGGCGCATGTCTCATTTAGTTCTACCATAAAAGGATGGAGACATATCATGCAATTTTTTTAAGTAGTAAATTATTTTATTGATAGATCACAAGCTCAACACACAGCGCTTAGTCTATAGAGATACTACATATCAGTCAACTTTATTCCATATACAAGCTGGAGGCCTCTGATCAGTAGTGTGACTGATGACTAGTGTCCACCACCGCCAGTACCGTATCCCGATCCACCCCCGGCACCATATCCGGAACCGGATCCGGATCCAGACCCAGAACCGGACCCGCCGCCACCACCGCCATAACCACCCCCTCCACCTGAACCACCACCTGAACCCGAGCCGGATCCACCGCCACTCCCGCTCCCTCCGCCGTGACCACCACCACCGCCGGAACCACCGCCACTACCGCCCCCTCCGCCAGAACCACCCCCTATGCCACCCCCTCCACCGGAACCACCGCCACTGCCACCCCCTCCACCACCACTTCC
>BQKN01065161.1:30366-48221 GCA_022839385.1 Asparagus kiusianus
CTCCACCGACACCTCCGCCTGAACCACCACCACTCCCGGAACCACCGCCACTACCGCCCCCTCCGCCAGAACCACCGCCAATGCCACCACTTCCATAATCACCCCCTCCACCTGAATGACCACCCGAACCCGAGCCAGATCCACTGCCACTCCCGCTCCCTCCACCAGAACCTCCGCCCGAACCACCGCTGGAAACACCGCTAGAACCACCGCTGGAAACACCGCCCCCACCGCCAATGCCACCCCCTCCACCGGAACCGCCAGAACCATGGCCAATTACACCCCCTACACCTGAACCACCGCCAGAAGCCGACCCGCCACCAGACCCGGATCCACCAGCACTTCCACCACCTCCGCCAAAACCACCAGCTGAACCTCCTCCACTACCAGACGCGGATCCACCGCCAGTTCCACTCCCTCCGCCGGAACCACGACCACCACCATGTCCTCCACCGTAACCACCACCAGCCCCACCACCCGAACCCGACCCGCCACCATATCCTGATCCATTACCATTTTCGCCCTCTCCACCGGCACCACCGCCACCTCCGCCAGAACCTCCTCCACTACCGAAAGCACCACCTGGACCCGATCCGCCACCGAATCCGAATCCGGATCCACCACCACTTCCGGCCCCTCCACCGCCAACGCCCTTCAAGGACCGGACGGCAGAGGCGAGGCCAACGTTGAGGACAATGAGAAAAATGAAGGCGAGAGCAATATGCCTTTTACGTGCCATTTTAAGTGAACTGAGAAGGGATATGGGTTGGAGTTAAGGAGCGCATGCATCAGGGTATTTATAGAACACCAAAATTTAACGAACATTGGACTTGTGGACTGAACCGAGTCCAAAGTGTGAAACATTGAAAGTAGGGTACGTATTTGCTCCGACATTTCTGACATTTTGGCCCGGGAATATTTATTTTTGGCCCTTTTTATCTTTAGAATTTGAGGAAAGAAAGGTTCATTTTGTTGGTGTGGATTCTCTTTCAAATTAGTCCAGCTGATCCACCGACGGGTGCCTTGTTTATTACTTGTTTGGTAATTTTTTAAAGAGCTTTGCTACGGGACCCAGAATATGGGACCAATAGGAGGAACAAGTGAGGTGTCTCTCTCTTATTGGATAATGAGTTGACAATCATTTTTTTTTGGTAAATGAAAGAACTTTTATTCATCCACCTTATATGAAGTTATGTACACCTCACAAAAACTCAATATTCAACTGAGAGCACATACAATTCAAAAATGGAGAGCACAAACAACCTTTTAAAACCGACAATGCCTACTAAGAAGGCTTGTTAAAAATGATGGTTGATGCTTCAAATTTTATGTCATGGATCAAATGATCTGCACTATTAAACTTCTGAGTGAAGAGCCTTGCATTCCTCTCACGCCATATGCAGTATATTGAAGCTGTCAATACTAGTCTTTTGAGCTTGACTTGTAAAGCCTTTCCTCTCAAACTTGAAAACCAATTCCAAATCCGACACCAGCTACAAGACTTTCATTGGATAATGAGTTGACAATATATCATTAATGATGGCCAACTCATTATCCAATAGGAGGGGGACACCTCACTTGTCCCCTCTATTGGTCTCATATTTTGGGTCCTTGAGGAATTTTTTTTAAAAGGGAATGGATGTTCATTCAAGATAGCTAATGTACGTGTAAGCATTTGCATATATTATATACAAAATGCAGTAGTAGCGCGATCTAGCTGCAAGCTAATTAATAAGGTCTCCATTATAAGTTAGATTTGATGACGTTGATCTCAGCATAAATTCTTAATAAAGTTAGATTTGGTGTTTGGATGTTTCCATCTATCTAGATTTTGGGACCAATTTGTATATATATGTTCACATTTGTTATATATGTTTTCTTATTAAATTTATATATCCTTGGTACACTACAGAAAACTAGCTAGCTAGTAAACGTACTGAATCCAGTGCATGCGTGTTAATATTCGTCAACAAAAACTGATTGTTCTATTTATTGAGCCAGATTAGATCAAGCACATATCTGATTCACCCGATCGAATTAGTTTAACAGACAGATCGAGCCACAGAATCAAGCCTCGGGTAATTTGATGCTGGAACTGAACGAGGCAAAATATTAGACCTGATCTCACAAAGTTTGTATGCAATATCTAAGGAGGGAATAAATTAGTCTTTCCATGACCGTGTGGCTTCATATGGTAGCAATCTCGTTATAGCGCTCTCTTCTTACTCTTTTTTTTTGGTAAATGAAAATTCTTTTATTCATCACCAAAATGAAGAATATATGTACATCAAGAATCTCAAATTGAGATATCAAAACAAAAGCTTTCAACTAAAACTCAAGATATGTAGAGCTCTACTACACAACATATCCAAACCACCCAAAAGAGGAGCAAACTCCCTGTTTTTAACTGTTCCCTGGAAGCTGCACCCATTTCTTGCTTTTAGTGTCTATGTCACTGTTAATAATTGCAATCATCATATCCACTTTAATCAATTTAACTAACTGATCAACTGTCCTTGGTTTTTTATTGAATAGTCTTCCATTGCGCTCCATCCATATGCTATAAATTGATGCTGTTAAAGCCTATCTTTTGATATTGTGTTTGAATCTTCCTCCCCGCAAACTGAAACTATACCAGTTTAACAACTGATTCCAATCACAGCTTCTCCACTTGAAACAAAGCCAGCCCATTATGTTATTCCAGACATCATTAGAGAATTTGCAATTAAAAAATAAGTGATTCCTACTTTCAGCTTCTCCTGAGCAAAGGAAACACTGATTTGTTTGAATTATCCCTCTCCTAATCAGTTTGTCTTGAGTTAGAAGCCTGTCTTGGACCGCTAACCAAGAGATAACAGAATGTTTTGGATAATTAACACCTCCCCAGATAGTTGACCACCATGGCACCTTGTTTTCGGCAGAGGACAGAGCATGATATAAAGCTGATAATTTGATCTTTGAGCTACTGCAGCAAGATCGAATTAGATTTTGTAAATTCTCTACACCATTACAGTGACCAATTACTTTATTTCTGACTTTTAGGAGCTGTTTCCATACCCATGAATCTCCATTTTTCACATCCACTTGCCATATATTCAAGTGTTTAAGGTATGTACCATGTATCCATTTGATCCATAGCAATTCCTTATTAGTGTGTATGTCCCAAATTATCTTTAAAGCAGCTGCCATGTTCCATATTGTAGCTGAGAAGATACCAAGGCCTCCATATGTTTTTTTTGAACAAATTCTGTCCCAAGATACCAGAGCAGGTTTGGTAGAATGATCATTTTTTCCCCATAGGAAATTTCTACAGAGCTCATCAACTTTTTTGAGGATTTTAGCTGGGAGAACAAAGCAAGAGGTCCAATATATTTGTATGCCTAGGATAACACTTTTTATTACTTATAATCTGCCTGCTTATGAAAGCTTTTTAACCTTCAAATAATTCTGAAGTTGACTGGATACCTTGCTGAGGAGAGGATTGCAATCAAGAGCTGTTAGCCTCCTGCACACAAGTGGCATTCCCAGATATTTGATAGGCATTTTGCCTTCGGAAAAGCCCAGGTAATTTTGAATTGTTGCCTTCACAGAATCTCCAACTCCACCATAGAAAATTGCACTCTTGCTATGATTTGCCTCTAAACCTAAGACCTGACTGAAACTTGTGATACATTGATAAATTTTTTGAATAGAGAGAAGATCTCCTTTGCAAAAGAGTAATAAGTCATCCGCAAAGATTAGATGAGTTATTTTTTGCCTTCCACACTTAGGATGATATTTGAAATCCCTGTCATGATTCAGAAAGTCCAGACTTCTTGTAAGATATTCCATAGCCAGAATAAACAGATATGGGGAGAGGGGATCTCCTTGTCATAGGCCTCTTTCACCCTTGAAATATCCATGTAAAGACCCATTAAAAGAGATGGAATACTTGGGGGTAGAGATGCATGTCATTATTCTGTCAACCATCACAGTTGGAAACCCCAAACCTTGAAGAATTTCTTTAATAAAATCCCAACTAACAGTGTCAAAGGCTTTCCTTATGTCAATGTTAATCATGACTCTAGGGGAGATGTGCTTTCTATTATAGTTTTTAACCAATTCATGAGCCAATAGGACATTATTTGTAATATGCCTACCCTTTACAAAAGCACTTTGAGCTTCATTTATGAGATACCCCATGACTGATTGTAACCTATTTGCAAGAATCTTTGAGATGACTTTATAGATACAATTGCAACATGAAATTGGCCTGAAGTCAGATGGGGTGTTTGGACAATCTCTCTCTCTCTCTTCTTACTCTTCGACGTCTTAAGTCTCCAGTACTTACACATCATTCATAAGCAGCCTAGTGAGATAAATGATAAATGTACCTAATTGTAATTCGACCTTGTAGTATGTACACCCTCCTTATGGTTTGCTAGTATTGGTATATATAGGACCTTTGTAACTTTGTTCTGTTATTCAATAGAGGAATTTCTTTCAATTTGGTATCAGAGCCAACTAACCCTAGATCCTCACCAAAAAAAAAAAACATCCGCCGTTTCCCTCACTATAGCCCAACGCGCCCTCCTTTTCTCGTCATCGGCATGCTGCTCCAACTGGCCATCTCTCTCAATCGGCCTCTCTCTCAATCAGCCTCTCTCTCTCTCTCCTCTTTGGTTGGCATGGCTTCGGGTTCTTCTTCTTCGAGCTCTTCATCTGCTTCAAATTCTTTGCATCAATATCATCGCTATATCACTCTTAAACTCACTCCCAGTAACGTACTATCTCTATTGACACGCTCTTATTCATCCCTATTTTTAAGCACTCGTCTCCTAGGGTATGTAGAAGGAATTATTGTTTGTTCTTCGTCTGTTATCGTTTCAAATGAAAAATCTGTTATCAATCCAGATTTTATTGCATGGAAAAAAATGGATGATCATGTTAACATTATTAATCTTGGCTCCATCTCTGAAGAATGTTACCGTATTATTGTTGGCAAAAAATACACCAGCTGTAATTTGGGATGCTCTAGCGACTGCGTATGCAACCCCTCCCATGCCCGTGCTTTACAAATTCATGATGATTTACTTGAATGCCGCCAAAAAGATTCCTCAATCTCAGTTTATTTGGCAAAACTAAAAACCCTAACTGACAATTTGGTCGTGGCAGGTTGCCCCGTATCATATGAGAATTTTATGACCTATGTTTTTCGGGGACTTCGTCCAGAATATCAACATCTTATAACCACTATTCATGCTCTGAAGGAAAAAGTGAGTTTTGAGGACTTGCAATCTATGCTCCAAACTCAGGAGCATATCCGGGGCAATCTTGAAACTGCGACCTCCCCACTCGGCCGTCGGACCCGGACAACCATTGGCGTACAACGACGCCTCTTCCTAGGCTGCGGCACTGCCGGCCTACTTGGGGTGGACCCCGGCGCACCTTGCGCATTTGCAAGCACTCGGGTTCAGCCCCTCCCTGAGTTTTGCAGCCCCTTCGGGTACTTTCTCCACTGATGGCAATGGCGACTCGGTCACCATCCCAACTGCCGTGCTGCAAGCCCTCCTCTCAGGTCAGTCATCTTCTAGAGATTCATTGATACGGGTGTATCTTCTCTTCGGAAAAATGATCCTCATGGGAGCTTGAGGATAGGTGATTCTCATGATATCTTGGGAATAGACACGTGGTTGGAGCTATAGAGGACGGGAAAGAAGTCAGATGGAGAAAAAACGCAGAAGATCAGGAAAACAGGGTGGAGCTCTGGCCGGTCGACCGCGGCACCCATGCCGGTCGACCGGAAGACCTGCACGAGGCAGGGTTTGGAGACGATCTCTGGCCGGTCGACCGGACCAGGATTGGCGGTCGATCGGATCGTGATATTTGGCTTTCCTGATTCGTTTTGGATTCTGTTTTGACAGGGATTCCTGATTCTTTTGGGCTTGTTTATTTACAAGATTGCCACCACGTTGTAAACCCTATAAATAGGGATTGTTTAGGGTTCTAAAGAAAGAGGTCAGAGGCCAAGATGTAGTCCTAAGAGTTTTAGGTCTAAGTGAGATCCTAATCAAAGGATTAGGGTTTAGATATGAGGGTTTGTAATCAGACCTAAGAGAGAGAAATTCTAATAATTGTATTAGGGTTTTTAGAGAGAGAGTTGAGAGGTTGTTCTCAATTCTAGTGAGATTGTGAGAGAGAGATTGTAATCTTTTCATACTCATAATCTAGAGAAGGTATTTTCCTTCGCCATACTGAATTGTTTCTTGTGTTTGGTCATCCTCTTCTCAACCCACCTTTTGGTAATTCCGCGACCAAAGGGTGCTCGCACGGCGACTCGTATCAAGTTGGTATCAGAGCATCAGATCCGGTGAAGGGGCATCCTGTGTATGGTCCTTACTCGGTCCTCATACAAGAAGCTTGGCGAGATCCTTTTTCTTTGGAAGGAGTTCAGAGACTAAGGAAGAAGAAGATGATTGAAGACAGCAAAGATGGAGGGGCTCGAGAGTTTTCCTCAGCTGAAGTCTAACTTGAAAGGGGCTTCAAGTTTCTAAAGGGGGGACCCATGATACGGGTGTATCTTCTCTTCAGAAAAATGATCCTCATGGGAGCTTGAGGATAGGTGATTCTCATGATATCTTGGGAATAGACACGTGGTTGGAGCTATAGAGGACGGGAAAGAAGTCAGATGGAGAAAAAACGCAGAAGATCAGGAAAACAGGGTGGAGCTCTGGCCGGTCGACCGCGGCACCCATGCCCGTCGACCGGAAGACCTGCACGAGGCAGGGTTTGGAGACGATCTCTGGCCGGTCGACCGGACCAGGATTGGCGGTCGACCGGATCGCGATATTTGGCTTTCCTGATTCGTTTTGGATTCTGTTTTGACAGGGATTCCTGATTCTTTTGGGCTTGTTTATTTACAAGATTGCCACCACGTTGTAAACCCTATAAATAGGGATTGTTTAGGGTTCTAAAGAAAGAGGTTAGAGGCCAAGATGTAGTCCTAAGAGTTTTAGGTCTAAGTGAGATCCTAATCAAAGGATTAGGGTTTAGATATGAGGGTTTGTAATCAGACCTAAGAGAGAGAAATTCTAATAATTGTATTAGGGTTTTTAGAGAGAGAGTTGAGAGGTTGTTCTCAATTCTAGTGAGATTGTGAGAGAGAGATTGTAATCTTTTCATACTCATAATCTAGAGAAGGTATTTTCCTTCGCCATACTGAATTGTTTCTTGTGTTTGGTCATCCTCTTCTCAACCCACCTTTTGGTAATTCCGCGACCAAAGGGTGCTCGCACGGCGACTCGTATCATTCATAGAGTTTTGGGTATAACCAGTCTAGTAATAGAGGCAATCACGGCAACAATCGTGGTTACAATAATCGTTGGAGCGGACGTGGTCGTGGACATAATAATAAGCATGGTGTGGCTACAATAACAATTTTGGTGGTGATGGTGCTCCTCAATACTATCAACGTGGCATCATGGATGCTACACCAGTGGCTCATCTCTCAGATGCTCATCCCGAATCCTCCCAGCAGTACAATGCACCCTTCTGGTTTTCAAATACGAGAGCTACGAAGATGTGACCCCATACGTCGTAGGTCTTGATCACTCTAAGGCCTACCAAGGTAGTGACACACTTCATATTGGTAGTGGTAGAGGATTCTCAATTGCTAATGTTGGTTTCAAAACTTTTTCTACCAAAAACAACACTTTTCATATGCATAATGCCTTGCACGTTCCCTCTATATCCAAAGCCCTACTTAATGTTCGTCAATTATCTGTTGATAACAATTTCACCCCAATTATTTTCTTGTGAAGGATCAGATTACCAAACAACTCCTCCTTACTGGCCCTATTTAGAATGGACTTTACTCACTTCGCCTTCTTCCTTTTCATTCATTTCGTCCCATGGTCTTCTCCTACAATATGACATCGTCGGTTGTGTCATCTCCATGGTCAATTATTTCATGTCATGGTTAATAAAAATACACTCCCGTGCTCGTCCAATTATCTCTTCATTTGTCGTCTTTTCAAAGTCATTCAGTACTGGGGACCTGCCCCCAATTTATCGTCAGATGGTCATAAATATTTTGTTATCTTTATGGATCATTATTCGAAGTATATTTGGTTTTATCCTTTGATGTAAAAATCTGATGTCTTTATTATATTTTCCAAATTTATTGCTATATATGGTTGAACGATAATTTGGCACTAAACTTAAATCCATACAAACAGGCTGGGAGGTGAATATCAAAAATTAACTGAGTATTTTTTAAAATTGGGCATTATTCATCGTCCCTCTTGCCCTCATACCTCCGAACAAAATGGGACTGTTAAACATCGTCATCGTCATATTGTTGAAATAAGTCTATCTCTCTTGGCTCATTCGGGTGTTCCTCACAAAATTTAGCACTTAGAATTTGATGTAGCGGATTATCTCATTAATCGTATGCCTTCTCGAGTGTCCAAATCTCAATCCCCGTTTGAGTGTCTTTTTCAACGACCACTTGATTATCTCTTTCTTAAGGTTTTTGGGTGCTTGTGTTTTCTCTATCTCTAACCATATAACAGTCATAAATTTTATTTTAGGTCTACTCCGTGTGTCTTTCTTGACTACAACCATGCTCATCATGGTTATCATTATATTGATTGTGTCACTGAACGCATGTCTATTGCATGACATGTACACTTTGACAAGACCACTTTCTCATTCCTCTCTTCTTCTCCACCGCCCCCAATCTCATGTACCATTGTACTCCTAAGTATACATCCATCCTTTGTTCCCCCATTGGGTCTTGCTCCACCCGATCCTCTCGGCTCTCCTCTAGTTGCTTGCTGGTCTGAGCCCTCTTCCACTGATCTGGTTGAGAATCCCTCGGTTGCTTCAGCCGCCTCCCTCAGATCTCTGATACCATCTTCACCTCTTGTGTTGTCCCCTGTGTCATCACAATTGGACTCCTCCAACTCTGTTCCTCCTACTCCTTCTCCACCTCTTGCCTGAACCCACTCATGACTCTTTGTTCTAACCCTAAGCCTAAGGTGTTGTTTTCTCCTTCTGCATCTCTTACCACTGTTCCCTCTCCTCCCTCTGATGTTGAACCAATATCCTTTACTATTGCCAATAAAAAATGTTCAGTGGCGTCAGACTATGGCTGACGAGTATCATGCCCTTCTTCGATACTTGGTCTTTAATTCCGTTTATGGCTTCTATGAATGTTGTTGGTTGCAGGTGGGTGTACAAGATTAAATAAAAGGTTGTTGGATCCATAGAGCGCTATAAAGCACCACTTGTTACGAAGGGCTTTCACCAACAACTGGGATTGGATTATGAGGAGACCTTTAGTCCGGTTGTCAAACCAACCACTATCCAGATAGTGATTTCTTTGGCAATTTCTCAGGGGTGGTCTTTATGCCAACTTGATGTGCAGAATGGTTTTCTACATAGAGCCCTTACTAAGACCACATACATGTCTCAGCCTCCAGGTTTTGTGGATCCGTCCTAATCTGATCACGTTTGCTTGCTTCATATCGATCTATTTATGGGCTCAAGCAGACTCTTCGAGCCTGGTTCCATTGTCTGTCTCAGGCACTTCTATCTCAAGGGTTCATGGATCCAAGACTGACTCTTCCTTGTTCATCTATACTCATGGTATGACTAAACTATAATTTATTTTAGTTTATGTCAATGATATCATTATTATAAGGATCAATTTCGATCACATCTCCTGGGTCATTTGTGCCCTCTCGTCTGAATTTTCACTCAAAGATTTGGATCCATTTACACTACTTTGTTGGTATAGAGGTGGTACCGCGTGCTTCCAGGTTACTTCTCTCTCAGCAAAAGTACATTTGTGATCTCCTACAGCATTTCGGTCTCTCAGACTCGAAGCATGTGTCTACACTGTTGTCTACATCTGTCTCACTGACGAAGACCACTGGTTCTTTATTCTCTGACCCCACCAAATATCGGCACATTGTTGGTGCTCTCTAATACGTTATGCTTACACGACCTGATTTAGCATTTGCAGTTAACACGGTTTGCCAGTTCATGCATTAGCCTACCGACGATCACTAGTTTGCGGTCAAGCGGATTTTTCGATACCTATGGGGCTCTGCTTCTCATGGTCTCTACATCCATCGTGACTCCCCTATCTCTCTTCAGGCTTTCTATGATTCAGATTGGGCGAGTGTTCGGATGGCCTTAGGTCTACTGGTGATTTTACGATTTTTCTTGGGGCCAACCTGGTCTCCTGGACTTCTCGGAAGCAACATACGGTCTCTAGCTCCTTGATTAAGTCTGAATACAAAGCTCTTGCTGATATATCTGCCAAGCTCACATGCATGACTATAGTCTCTTTTCTGAGAACTTGGTTTTCCTTTACGCACCTCCCTGACACTTTGGTGTGACAACCTTGGCGCTATATACTGTCTGCCAATCATGCATTTCATGCTCGTACCAAACACGTTGAGATTGATTTTCACTTTTTTCGGGAGAAGGTAGCGCGTCGCGACCTACATGTCCAATTTATCTCTACTCATGATCAGCTTACAACCATTCTCACCAAGCCGCTTCCGACTCCGCGCATTGATTTTCTATGGTCCAAGCTACAAGTCATTCCTCGCCTTTCGCTTGCAGGGGAGTATTGAGATAAATGATAAATTAAATGTACCTAATTGTAATTCTACCTTGTTATATGCACACCCTCATTAGCGTTTGGCAGTATAGGTATATATAGGACCTTTGTAACTTTGTTCTGTTATTCAATAGAGGAATTTCCTTCAATTCAGCAAGTCTCAAAAACATGACTACTTTTGAAATAGAAACTTAAGAAAGCATGACTATTATAGGTAGTTTTAGGGTTTTTTCGACGTACTTCTATGTATAGATATACTAGATTGGATGCATGTGCATTGCATGTGGTTCAATATCATTATCCTTTTTTTTTTCTTACTTCACTCGGTTGTGAAATATTTTTTTAATTTCACGTAAAAATGAAAAATAATTTATGTTTATATACGTATATAGTTAATCAAAAGTATCAAAATTACCAAAACCAAAGTCAAAATTACATGGTCAATTCACATTAAGTACAGTTTACAATAAATAGTACATGAATATCAAAATCTTTCTACGAAAAAAATAATTTTTATTTAAATAATTTCATTCCCATCGCAATACTATGTTTTTATTTTATAATTTGCATGAATTCACGATACTTTATACCCTTTACAATTTTAATAATTATTTTCCACTTTAATATGATATTCCATGAGGCTAATAGACTCTTAAGAAATGATCATATACCGGTAACCATGGATCTTAATTATGAGAATTTTTCTAATATAATATATTATACTCTATATGTTTATCTTCTACATTGTCCAAGCAAGCTATAAAAATGACTAATTAATATATTTCACGTTAGTATGTATGTATTTCTTAGTAGAGTAACTTGTTATTTTTTGAGACATAAAATTGCCTCATAACTAACTTTGACTATATCACGTAATGTCTTTAAATTATGTTTATTTTTAATGAGAATGAAATTCTTATTTATTTAAAGATCCTTATCCATCTCATTTGATTTCTCTTACAATTTAGAACTTTTTTTAGCTCAACTGCCTCAGTTACACATTCTATCAGGACTCAACTCTATTTCTTAGTACCTAATAGCTAGTGTTATTCTGATGGGATGTAGTTATTCTAATTTAAATCTGTTAAAATAATTACAAGTAGAGAAGACCCTAAATCTTTGAAATGATATATATTGATATCTCATAATAAAATATTAAAAAACTTAAACAACATATATTTGACTAGTTTTACTCACATAATTATTTTTAATTAACATACATATTGAACATCTCAAAGGCTAGAAATTGGTAAAGATCCTAAATATTTTAAAATAATATATATTGAAAATCTCATGATTAAAACATCATAGGAGTTTAAATGTGGCTAAAATAAATTTATATTACTTTTCGCATGCAGTGTGTCTATAAAGTATAATATTAGAAATATAAACTATTTAAAATGAAATGCATTAAATTAGAATTTAGTTTTAAATTAAGATCCCTTACTTGAATAATTTTATATACATAATTCTTTTTACTTAATATACATATTAAACATTTCAAAGGCCTAAGTATCTAAGTTTTCACTTTTCAAACTACCTTTCTCGGTCATAATTTTTTTTAAAACAAAACCCTTTTGCACTGAGTTGGTCTCTTAGAGTAAAATTTTGCATCTTTCCTATTTGATATAGTAATTTATCAAGCAACCAATATATCTCATGCAAATAAAGTATAATATTTTAAACATTAAATATCAACAAAAAACCCGTTAACTTTGGATGATAATTAGATAATTCCACATAACTTTAAAAATATCATAAAACCCACTAAAATTTAGGGGTTATCAGAAAATCCCTTTAACTTTGATATTTTATTAGGAAACTACTCTAAAAGCGATAATTTTAGGGGAATTTTCTGATAAAATCTCAAAGTTGAGGGGGCTTTTTGATAAAGGGGTTTCTTATAATCACTACTTAATGGGATTTTATGTCTAAAAATAATGGAATAATTTTAGAAAAAAAACCCCTCAAATATTTTATATGAGGAAACCCCCTCAAGTTTAAGCATATTGTAGATAACCCCCCTCGACTATGAAACTTTAAAATAATTACTTAAAGTTTCCTCACTTAACCCCCCCCCCCCCCCCCAATTATAGGGATTATCTATGAAAACCCCCAGCAACCACTCAGATTTGAGCTTATTATAGATAATCCCCTTCAAGTTTGAAAATTTAAGAAATCCCCATGAAGTATTCTCATTCTATGCTCTAAAAGCTAACATTGTTGCCCTTATAACCCTATAAGTTTAAAATTTTCACTTAACCCGAAATATTTTTTAGCAAAAAAAAAAACCTTCAAACATCATGTTTTCGTAATTATTGAAATTTTCAAGAGGTTGATTACAACTTTTAGATTTTTAGGAAATTTGCTTCTAATTATAGATATTTTGGGGGTTGTTTGTACTTTTCATATTTTTGGGTTTTTTTGTAATTTTCTTGAAGGTTCTTTGCAATTTTCTAATTTAAAGAGTTTGTTTATTATTTTTTAGATTTTAAGGGGCTTACAATTTAAATCTTTTTAGGATGCCATTTTTCATATTTAATTTTTATAGGATTTTTTTTGTAATTTTCACATTTTTGTGGATCATTTATTACTTTCGAATGATAAGAGTGTTTTTCACACTTTTAGATTTTCTAAGGGTTTTCTTTGCAATTTCATGAAACCCTAAAAATTAATATAAAGGTAAATCTCACCAAACCCACAATAATTTTACAATTTAGAAGTAAATCTCAAATATTTTTATAACACTCACTAAACACCCAACACTTTTTAGAAGAAAATCTTCAAAACTAACATAATTAATTCATGTGTAGTCAAATGACCAAAGTAACCCAATAAATTTTATGTTTTTTCACTTAAGGGCCAACAATTTTTAGCGTAAAAACCCAAAATAACGGTTATTTATAATTTTTAGAGCCTTTCAGAAGCTTGCTTGTCTTTAATGGGATTTTCAAGAGGTTGTTATAATTTTTAGATTTTAGAGGGGTTTGTGTCTAATTTTTAATTTTTCATAGGGTTGTTTATACCTTTTATATTTTTAGGTTTTTATAATCTTTTAAGGGTTTCTTTGTAATTTTCTAACTTAAAGGGTCAATTTATTATTTTGTTTATGGGGCATTTTGCATTTTTTAGGATGTCATTTGTCATATTTTAATTTTTAAGGGATTTTTTAATTTTCATATTTTTTGTATGTTTGTTTTAACTTTTGAATTTTTTGGGGCTGTTTAGATTTTTTTTAATTTTTTAAAGGGGATTTGTTTGCATTTTTTAGATTTTTAAGAAGTTCTGTGTAATTTATGATTTTTTTGTGTCATTCATAATTTTAGAATTTTAAGAGTATTTTTTTAATTTGAAGATTTTCAAGGGTTTTTTGCAATTTCAATTTTTAGGGGCCTATATATATTTTTGTAGCTTTTAAAATTTTCTGAGCATTATTTGTAATTTTAGAATATTTAGTAGCTATTTGTAATTTTTCCTGTTTTTTGGTTTGTTTATCAATTTATGGGCTAACTTGCAAATAAGATCGATTTGAGTATCCGTGAGGGTTAATTTTATCCAATGTGAAATTTTAGGACAACGCCATTTTGGAAGTTAAGTGCGAAAATTCAAAATATTTTGGGTGTTTCCTAAAATTATCAAAGTTATTAAGGATTTAATGAGAATTGTAGATATTTTAGGAGTTTAGTGTTCAATTTAAAGTTGTGAAAGATTTATTAAAATTAACTTTTTAAAATAATGAAGGAGGGACAATGACAATTTTTTAGATTTTTTTAATTGTGGATGGTTAGAACTTGTTTAGAATTAACAATAATTTGATTATCAGATTTTTCTACTTTTTTATGAATAGGAATTTTTTAGTAATGGATATGAATAGTTTTAATTTAATGAGAATTCTTAGTAAGATAGAATTAATTGGACACATATCATCTTTTAATAGGATAAAAAATTAGTTCCACTATTTTATCTCTTTTAATATTAAATTTTGGTTAAAGATTTTATGTTTAAATTATTTGAATATATTAGGATAATATTAGAATGTAATATCCAAAAAGGTTAAGGGTAAAATTGATCATGAAAAGTTTTTCTCAAACTCGCTCTTTAATTAGTAGTATGATATGATATGATATGATATGATATGATATGATATGATCCTATAGTGGAGCCACATAGTGCTCAATGGTTTGACAAGATAGTTCATTTATATATATTTTTCATTTATTTGTCATTGTATTTACTATCTAGAACGCTACTACAAGGCATGGCATCTATAAAAGGGTTAACTTTGCGAGCTTGTTAATATAGATTCCAAATACATATTATGAGCAAAGCACGGGCACAAAATATTGGCTCCACGACTATATATATTAGTGTTAAAGACAATTCACATTATTTCCATTTGAAAAAAAAGACAATTCACATTAGAAAAAAATCGTTGGCCTAATCCCATTTTGTTAAAAAGTCAAAAAATATATAAAAAAAAATCTATATTAATCCATTGTTGATGTCTTGATAATATATGATAAATCACGAATATAGTGATTTTTCTAGAGACAACTACTGAAGCGTTAGTACTTATGTCACTTTCAAAAGATCCACATTTGCAGTCGGTGAATGATGTGTTGAGGAAAGACTTCAAAGACGTCGGAGACTAAAGATAGATGGTGGTTTGAGGATCACAACAAATTAATATAGGACTCATGGATAGGCTAATTTAACATTTCCTTAGATTTGTTTCTTATTCATGAATGATCGTTACTTGCATGCAAACTAACTTTGATGTCGGCAGACCTAAATTCTAACACTAGAGGTCTACAGTTTTGAAGAATATGATTCTAGGGATTGTTTGTTTACCCTAATTAAGTTGAAAAGATAATTAATCTATATTTTTTTATTTGTTTTGAAGCGATCACTTGCTCAAATAATATTAAATTTTAAATTTTTATATAGTAAACCTACTTATAACATTTTTTGCAAGCCAAATTGGTTGCAATAAATACTGTAGTTTTCTAGAAAATGGAAATCTAATTACCATGTCCAACTACCTTATAGCTAAGCAACACACTCAAAATAAAAGTTTGCCTGTTACATTTGCTTCTACACCTCTATTTGATGTCAACCGGACATTAATTAATATAAGTTTCCCCATGGCCTTTGCCATGTTTGGCAAGGGGAAAGTGAATATAAAGTGAAAAAAAGACAAAGTACTTTCTCATCAAGGTACTTTTTTTATTACTTTATATTTTACAAATTTTTATTTGGGTGTTAAAAAGTAAAAGGAAATAACGGTGAGATGGTAAATGATGTGTCACTTACTCTTTTTTTTCATGTTTGGTTATTGCTGAAAGTAATAGTAGAAAGTGGGAAAGTAAAACTAAAATTATACGTGAAGAAGCGGACAATATATTTTATCTCTGCCCTCCCTCTCTTTATTTTCCATCTACTTTCTCCAATTTTTAAAGAAATTAAGCTAAATGGGCTGAAATGCTAATATGACACTCTTCACTTTTCAGTCATTTTCAGTGTATTTTCCATTTACTTCCTAGTTGTCAAACATATATAGAATAACAAATCTAACGTACATAAATGTTTTTCATTGATCGAAAATACCAAATAGGATTAGTTTTCGAGGATTACACGTTTAAGAAAACATTTCAAATGTGAATATAAAGTAGCAATTGGCATCAAATATCTAGATGGATGAAAAATTCAACACCAAAATTCACTTTGTCGAGAATTTAAGCAGACCAGCGTCATCAAATCTAACATATTTGGAAACTTCATAGCTTTCAGTCCTACGACTGCATTGGTCTTCGTTACCGCTATCTCTTGAATATTGAACGAAAGTTTTCGAAATATTGCTCGGTTAGGCCTTTCAAAAAGACGAGGAGATAGTAGACATGGTTGTGGGTAGGGCAATTAGATTTGAAAGAGAATTAATCTGACATAGTACTGAAGCACTTCACTCAAATTCCCATAGCCGAATAAAAATTAATTTTGGTAACAAAATGTCAAAAATACTTTCAAAATTTCACACCTCAGACTCGGTTCAGCTCACGAAGTCTTGACGTTCATTAAATTTTGGTGTCCGCATGCAAGCTGACACTCCCTATAAAGACCCTTGTGCACTCCCTTACTCCATCTCATCCCTTCCCAGCTCACTAAAAATGGCACTTAAGAGCATCTTCAACAGCTTCTCTAAAATTTTCTCCAAAATAGGGAAGCAAAAGTTATATTCTTCAAATTATTTTTACATCAACTCCAACAGCTTCCCCATTTTAAAGAATCACTTTTTTCCTCCAAAAATTTGGAGAATGCTGCAGATTTGGGGAAGCTTCCCCATTTTTTCTCCTCCATCCCTATTTTGGAGAATGAGATGGGGAATCTGTTGGACAAAAAACCTAACTATATTCTTCAAAAATGAGAAATGGGGAAGCTGTTGGAGTTTATTAAATTTTGGTGTCCACATGCAAGCTGACACTCCCTATAAAGACCCTTGTGCACTCCCATACTCCATCTCATCCCTTCCCAGCTCACTAAAAATGGCACGTAAGAGGCTTATTGCTTTCGCCTTCATTTTTCTCATTGTCCTCAACATTGGCCTCGCCTCCGCCGCCCGCTCCTTGAAGGGCGTTGGCGGTGGTGACGGTTCCAGTAGAGGGGGCGGAAGTGATGGTGGATCTGGATCCGGTGGCGTATTGGATTCAGGTGGTGGGTCCGGGGGTGGTGGTGGTTCTGGCGGAGGTGGCGGAGGTGGCGGTAGTGGCGGCGGTTCCAGTGGAGGGGGCGGAAGTGGCGGTGGATCTGGTGGAGGGTCGGGTTCAGGTGGTTCCGGTAGTGGTGGTGGTTCTAGTGGGGGTGGTGGTAGTGGAGGTGGTTCTGGTGGAGGTGGCGGATCGGGTTCAGGTGGTGGCGGTGGTTACGATAGTGGTGGTTCTGGCAGAGGTGGCGGTAGTGGACGTGGTTCCGGTGGAGGGGGTGGCAGTGGTGGTGGGGGTGATAGTGGCGGTGGTTCGGGTGGAGGTTCCGGTGGAGGGGGCGGGAGTTGGGGTGGATCGGGCTCGGGTGCGGGTGGTGGTTCAGGTGGAGGGGGCAGTGGCGTAGCTAGCCTTGGCTTGCCCTGGGCAGCTGCCCAGGGCAAGAATTTAGCAGGTAAGCCATTGAACAATTAAAATATCGTGTTTTGGTATTTGGCCCATATCTGCAAATATTTTTTGTCACATCTTTAGTGTTAAAAATCCTT
>BQKN01065161.1:53221-87672 GCA_022839385.1 Asparagus kiusianus
TAAGACAACTTGGATTTGAATACTTGATCAGTGTAGAGAAATGTGTGTAGTAATTCTGATATATGATTGACTATTGCAGGCATTATGGAAGAGCCTGTGGAAGAAAGCAATGATAGTTTGGAGCGATCAAAAGAAGACCTGAAACCTAAATTTTTTATGGAGTTTGATTCTGAGATTGCTGCGTATGACTTTTATAACGAATATGCACGTAATGAAGGCTTTAGCATTAGAAGAGAAGCTTATGCTGCAGATAAGCAAGGTGTACTCACTTCAAGAACATTTGTTTGTTGTAAGGAAGGTTTGCGAAAGGCGGATAAGAGAGACGATTTGACGAGAAATCCAAGAGGAGAGACAAGGACTAATTGTGGAGCAATTATGGGGATTAAGTTGGTCAGGCGTACTGGCAAGTTTTCTGTTTATCGTTTCTCTGAACAGCATAATCATCCTCTTATCAGCCAAGAATCTGTCCATTTTATGCCATCTCATCGAAACATCACATCGTCAAATGAAGCCTTTTTAGACTTGACAGCAAATTCAGGTCTTTCACCGAAGTCTGCATTTGAATTAATGGGTCAGCAAGCAGGTGGTAGAGAGTCACTGGGATTTACAAAGGTAGACCAAAAGAATTACCTTCTAACTGTCCGACAGAAAAAAATGAAATTTGGAGAAGCTGGTTATCTGATAGAATATTTTTCAAAGCAAATGTTGGAAAATCCTTCGTTCTTCTATGAGATGCAGTTGGACACTGAGGAACAGATTACCAATGTTTTTTGGGCTGATGCTAAAATGATAATGGATTATGGTATATTTGGTGATGTGGTAAGTTTTGATACAACTTATAAACTTAATGAAGCAAATCGACCATTTGCGGTGTTTGTTGGATTAAATCATCATAGAGAGACTATTATTTTTGGAGCTGCCTTAATGTACGACGAGACTACATCATCCTTTATATGGTTGTTTGAAACCTTTTTAAAGGCAATGTGTGGGAAGCCTCCACAAACCTTTTTCACTGATCAAGATGCAGCGATAGCCAAGGCTGTATTACATGTGATGTTAGGTACTTACCATCGATTTTTTATATGGCATTCTTTTTTTTAATGTATCTGACTTTTTTTTTGAATATGTCAGGTACTTACCATCGACTTTGTATATGGCATTTGATGCAAAATGCTGTCAAGAAAGTTGGCTTCTTATTTTGAGACAACGATGAAGAACATGAAGGCAATGTGTTCAACAAATTTCTTTATCAAATTGAGGAAGAGGATGAGTTCTTGAGTGCTTGGCAGTTGTTTGTTGGAAATTTGCAGTAAAAAGACAAGAAAGAAAATTTGACTTGTATTCTCTCAAAATCAATTACAATTTGAATTCCGATTACAAAAGAGAGGAGAATGAATTTGATTCTCCCCTTTGTTTAAGACCGGGTTCTTCTTGGTAGCGATGGAGTGCTTCATTCGATTGATCGCGTCGAACTTGCTCTCCGTTGACGATCCGACCGTATTATCTCACTAGAACGATTGACTTGTGTGATGAATTCGGTTTAGAACTCTCGATGAGTGTAAAGAACTCGGAATGAGTTGAGAACTCTAAAGAGAGTTGTTGAGAACCGAATAACTGGTTTGATATGATTAACTTGTGTTGCAAGCTTAATCACGAACTCTTAAATGAGTTTCAGAACTCAGAGTGAGTTGGAACTCTGTAACAGAGTTGTTAGAACCGAAGATTCGGTTAACAGCCAAGCTGATTTTCCACTGATGAAGGGATTCTCTGGGATTTGATAATCTTCAAAAGATTTCCTTCTCTGTGTTGTTGAACTGCCGAGAATTGTTGACCTTAGACGGTTTTGATGCCAGCTCCTTCAACCCTCTGTGGTTTTGTTGCTGAAGCCGATCAACCCTCTACTCAGTTGAGTGAGTCGGTTATTTATATGGGGATTAGGGGTGTAACCAACCCCTAAATCCGCTCCTAAGTGGGCGAAAATCCCTCAGAACGTGGGATAACGGTTTTGAGACCGTTCGACTGGTGTTTGAACAAGTCAAACGCCTGATTTGGCGTTCTGGGCCTTAACTCTGCGTCTAAGGTCCGAGACGCAGAGTTAAACCCTTGTCAAAGGTTGGAAACGCAAAGGCCACATGAGTTCTGGACTTGGAGACGCACAGGTCACTTGTGCGTTGAAATCAACTCTGCGTCAAGAGTTTGAGACTCATAATTGAGTCTGTTGAAGAACGCACGTTATGTGTGCGTTTTGTGCTTTAACTCTGCGTTCAGAGTTAGCTGTCTGTTGGAGAACGCACAGTTTGTGTGCGTTTCGAATTTGAGAAACGCAGAAGTGAACTTCTGCGTTTGATAGAGGTTGTTGACTTGTAATTTCCTCTATTATGACATTGCAAAGGCCATTGCTCATTGTTCTTCGCCCATTATAAGATATGAGAGTCATCGGATTGTAACTCTCACTATCGATTGTGAAGGCCACTGAATAAAGTTTTCATCAGCTGTCGGAAGCGTCGTCAAATTGTAACTCTTCTCGTTCTGTGTGAAAAGTCTTCTATTTGCAGCTTTCGATTGTCGGCGCGAAAGCTATTTGATTGTAGCTTTCGTTGTGAGAGCTAGTCAGGAATCAACATTCATAGTGTCTTTTAGACGAATATTTACCCATAGCTCTCTACCAAGTAACTCACCAGATAAGTCCAACCTTTTATTTCTAAAATCATTACACTGCTCATCAGCATCTCTAATAGTTGCTAATATAATATTAGTCATGCTGTTGTCGCAGCCATCAAGATCAATCATCTCAGAAATGAAGTCGTGTTTGTGACGATTGTAGAGTGGTGAATGCAGTGATTAGAAAGTCGTCTGATTGTGACTTCCATTGTCAGAGCTTGATAGGGATCAGCTATCCATTGTGATTTTTAGACAGCCTACAGCAGTCCATGCTTGATGAGTATGATGCACATGATGATACTTGGTTGGCTACAACATTTGAAATAGAAAAAAAATGGGTGCATGCATATGTGAAGTAGACATGGTCAGCAGGAATGCAAACTACACAACTGAGTGAAAGCTTTAATGCTAGTTTGAAGGGGTATTTGAAATCAGACCTACAATTGCCTGAATTTTTTACTCACTTTGTAAGAATGGTATCTGACAAGCGGTATAAGGAATTGGAAGCTGAATATGATTTGTTGTTCCGGATTGTTCACTGCAAAATGGAGGTAAGTATCTTGATACATGCACGAGAAGTTTATACCAAAGCCATATTTAAGGTATTTTAAGCTCAGTTTGAAGACTCTTTAAAGTCTTCCATAACAAAGTGTGTGTCCAATGGGGAAAAGTATATCTTCACTATTGTTAGGGATAGGTTCTTTAAGGAGAGGCTAGTAAAAAGAGAAGGTCAGTTTACAGTATCTTGCAGGTGTAGGATGTTTGAAACTATAGGTGTCTTGTGTAGGCATTGCATCAAAGTGATGACAGAAGGCAGAGAAACCACACTGATAAAAAAGATACCTGAGCAATTTACCTTAGAGAGGTGGACAAAAAACGCAAGAGTTGATAATATTGTGCAAGTGCATGGGCTTGAGATTGTAAAGAACCCAAGGCTGAAACAAACTTCTCGATATAGAAGTTTATGTTCTAAGTTTGTTCGACTTGCATCAAGAGCATCTGAGAGTGAGAAGACATATGAGGCAGTAGATATGGAAGCTGATAAGTTAGTAAATATGGTTGAAGATATGTTACGTGTAAAAATAAATGGTAAAAAAGATGTGGAAGATGAAGCCCCAAATGTCTTAGTTGATTGCACTAATAATGTAACCGTTGTGAATGCAAAGGGATACAAAAAGAGAGAAGCTACACATCGTGGAAAACGTCGGGTAAAGGGAGGTTTTGAAGCTCAGTTAAGCAAAAACAAAACAAAAAAGCCCGCACAGGTATTATATTTAACTATAATTGAAGTCATAATTTACTTCTTGCTGAATATAGTCATTATTGATGTCTATGCAATGATAGGTAACTAAAGTTCGAAGACATTGCGATGCAATGGACCAATCTCATGTACCTTCTACACAACAATCTCAGGTTTCAAAACAATGCTTCACATTATGTTGCTAATATACTGGTCTTATGATTAAGATGAATTTTTGCTATAGTTCATGTGTGGCCACAACAAGATTATGTAAAATAACCTTTAACTATTGATATTGCAATAGGTCAGTGGGATTTTAAACAATACCTCTAGCATAGAGTTATGTGGTCAGACTTCATTACCTCTCAATAATTCATCTCAGGTATATTTTTACTATCATGCATAATGAGTTTTCAAACAACTATAGTGTTATCTGATCTATTACTATCAATTACAGGTACATATGCACTCTCCTATGATGGTTGGTAATGGTAGATATATGCTAATGCCGCATGGGTATCAATTGAATATGCCAAACCAAATGTCTTGGATGCCTTATCAAGAATTCTCTAGGCCAAGTTCACAAGAATTTGTTCAATCAAATATCATGGGATTTTCATTTGCACAAGACCCATAAAAATCAAATTCTGCGGAAAACTAGTGCATGTGTATATTGGCGGATATGTAGTGCAGGGATACTTTTGTAGTGCAGGGATGAATTGACAGATTAGTGGGTATTTTTTTAGTGTTGGGACACTTTTGTTGTGCAGGGATACTTTTGTTGTGCATGGACACATTGCGATGCATGGGGTCTTTTGATTTTTATTACTGAATGTACTCAAGCATCTTTTTGATTTTTATTACTAGTTGTACTCTGAAGACGTCTGATGTATATCTTTATATATTTGATCTCATGTGGAATGGAAATTTCAGTTGATCTCAGCTCCCTTTATGTATGTTTTTTATTATTTTCCGTCTTGTTGTTCAGTTCTTCTGTGGAGATTCTTTTTCTCTTCATTGACATTGTGTTGATATAAACACCAAATATGGATAGACTTGTGCCTGAGTTGATTATATATCCGCTAATATTATTGGTTTGTGTTTCTATGGATTAGCACTGGGAAGTTCAAGAAATATTCAACTATGTCTTCAAAGATTGGAATACTACATTCTTTGCAGTTGTTTACGGATAACCTTGGTATTCTTCATCTAGATCTCAAAGCAATGCCATGTTGTTCTGCACATAGCAGGAACTTCCCTGAAGCAACTTGTGAATATGATAAGACATATGCTAAATCAGACTTTATTGTTGATTCATACATATGTTACTTACATTTCCTCCCGTGGATTCATCCTGAAACCTTCATAAACTAAAGAATGTAAAAAAAGAAAAAATTCTGACTTCCAACACAAATATTCAGTCAGTATTCAGTTTCTGCACATAAAAATGGAACACCATTTCATTCACTGAATATTCAATTTCTGCACAAAAATTCTGACTTCCAACACAAATATTCACAGCCAGTATTCAGTTTCTGCACATAAAAATGGAACACCAATACATTCACTAAATATTCAATTTCTGCACAAAAATTCTGACTTCCAACACAAATATTCCCAGCCAGTATTGTGGAAACATGCAAGGCATAACATTTGCACCATCAAGTATTTGCTAGCAATCTGAAAGTTACAGGCAAAGTTACAAACTGAAATTCACAACCAAAGTTGACGGGGTTAGTGGAGGAGTCTTCGGGGTCTCCGTCGCCACCGCCGCTCAAGAGGAAGCTAGATCGGTGGGTCTTCGTCGCCGCCCATGAGTAAGCTCGAAACCCTAACAGGGGAGGATCTCGTTGAAGGAGGAGGAAAGGCAAGGGATTGGGAGGGGGGAAGTCTAGAGGTTCTCGGGCGTCAGCGTCGGCATCGGTGTCGGGATTGGGAGGGGGAAAGTCTAGGGGTTCTTGGGCGAGGGAGGAGCTCGGCGTCGGCGTCGGGTTCTCGGGCGACGGCGTCGGTGTCGAGAGAGGGAGGAGGGAGGGTCTTGGAGGTGTGAGGAGGAATCAGAAATTTGGGGAGGGGATATAGGTGCTTGTGAAGAGTTTTGGAGAATTAAGAGGGATCTTATCCGTTGATTTAAATGAAAGGCTGAGATTGATTTACGAGGTAATATTAGGCCCCGTTTGTTTGTATTTTTTTGCCTTGAAAAGCCGGCCACATTTCTGGAAAATGTCAAAATTGTGGCAGCTTTCTTGCAAAATCGCCCAAAATTTGGGCGATTTTGCAAGAAAGCTGCCACATTTCTGACATTTTTCAGAAATGTAGCAGCTTTCAGGGGGGGGATACAACTAAACGGGCTCTTAGGAACACTGTTGCTTAGGAGAGAATCGGGATCCCAATATTCTATAACGTGTGCTTGCTCCGTGCTTCTTCTTTATTGCAAAATAAAGAGAACGGACATGACTAACAAAAGGAATTAATTTCAATTGATAGTTTAACTATGTAAACTGCTTTTTATTGACTTACTATGTTTAATAGATTGCACCGATTTTTTTAAGGATTTATTGCATTCCGGCATCATGAACTGTGATATCATTATATGAGTGATTCTTGATTCAGTATATCTACTAGTGTGCACCCCGTGCAAAACACGACTCTCTATTTTTTTTAAGTATTACATTTTGAATTTACCTCCGTCTAAGTTTTAATATATTTAATTTAATTATTATATACTTAAAATTAGAAATCATATCTACTCCTCTATACTTGAAGGAGGATCCAAGTTTTAATACATTTGATTTAGAAATCGTATCTACTCCTTTATACATAGAGGAGGCTCTTTTAGTACATTTGATTTAATTTAATCATTGTTCACGACACATTGTTGGTGGTCGATTTACTGTTCACGGCACATTCTTTGGATTCTCCTATAAGTATAGACTAGTGTGCACCCCGTACAAAAGCACGGTCCCTTGTCTTTTTAAGCACCGCATTTTGAACTTGTCTTCCTCTAAGTTTTAACACATTTTATTTAATTATTGTATACTTAAAATTAGAAACCATATCTACTCTTATATACTTAAAGAATAATTTAAGTTTTAATACATTTGATTTAGAAATCATAGATATTCCTCTATACTTGAACGAGAATCCACGTTTTAATACATTTAACTTGCCTTACTGTTTATAATACAGTAAAAAACTGTAGAATGAATAGTAGCTCAGATCTGATTTACTATTTATGCTACAGTAAATCGCTGTAACATAAACACTACCTTCGAGTGAAGATGGCCAGATCTTGTTTACTGTTTATTCTACTGTAATTCACTGTAGCATTTATTGTAGTATAAACAATGATTATTTGGATCCTCCTATAAGTATAGACTAGTGTGCATCTCATGCAAAGCACGACCCCCTTTCTTTATTCTTGCTACAGTAATTCTTTTTTAAATGCTGCAGTTTTTTTTGTAAAGACTGACATTTGTTTTAAAAAAAAAGCTACAGTATCCTGTTTGTGGTACAATGATATTGCTACCGTGACAATCCTACAGCAATTCCATGTGTTGTTTACTGTAGCATAAATAGTGTATCTTTGGGTCATGCTGTAAGTATAGAGGGGAGTAGATACGGGTAATTTTGAGATTACTAATTATAATTACAAGAATCACCCTATACTTTGACGCTATTTATTATTATTATTATTATTATTTTGCTGACATGAAGTTCTTATTAGATGTTGGATGTTGGTTACAATTAGGGTTAACTCCATAACCTTGATGAATACTCAATAACAGCTCTAATTTAGCAAACCAGAGGGGGGTGATGTTAAGCTACAGCTAGATTTCATTGCCATATGTGTAACTACAAATCAGTCTAGATCTCTCTGTGATATACGTACATGATCCAGATCACCTCGTGCAGTTACACCTTACTTCAACACACAAAAATGTAACAGATCCAATTTTTACACCAACAGTAGTCATTTAAACTTGATAATAAACCCATATTATACTCCAATCAATCTCTATGAATTCTATACTCAAGTATAGAGGAGAAGACCTTTTGCCACCTATTTATTTACTAGTTACTTCTATTATTATATTTTATGTAAGCATCATACTCCAATCAACTTTTTGATTTGCGCACAAATCTTTTTTTTTATTTTTCCACGAGGTATCCCCACCTCCTTTCTGATGAGACTAATCTCTGCTCGCGCTTCGTTACTAGTGTTAACCCGATGATTTTCTACGCGCTAAAAAAATTTGATCACCAAACTTCCTACTGTCCCGCAACAAGGGATCCGGATCCTCTCCTCATGCATGGTGTTTCCTAATGCATCCATCCCTTCAATCACCTTCCATCCCCTCCAATAGGCCTCACATATGTAAAATGAATGACTAAGATTGAACATTAAGAAATATTAAGACAAATAATGTACATGAGGAGAAGAGGATCTCATTTCCACACAACAAGAGCTCAGCAAGCCCTTACACCGCCTAAGTCAACTTTAGAGGATGTTTTTTAAACGCACATTTAATACGATCAACCCCGGTCTACTAGACACGTTCTCCCCTCACTATTGTACCGCCCTGATTACCATTATAATAACACCGACATCGTGGCGCTCGCCGCCCCGTCACATAAAGAAACCACGAGCCATCACAGATCTAAAACCATCTCCGTGTCCCTCCGCGGTCCACCGACATAACCGAAGACACCCTCCCCGTGTAAATCCCAGCCGTCCATTTCCCAATCTAAACCCATCATCGCGATCTTCGACAACCCAAGAAAAGAACCCCCGTCGCCCTCACTCCTCCTTCGCTCAAATCCCCAGATCTGGGCCGAAATGTTGGGCCGATCCTCGAGCTTCCGGCCCGAAAACCTGGGCCAGGACGCCCTCCGCCTCATCGGCAACCTCTGCTTCGCCGTCTTCGTCCTCCTCGTCCTCGTCTTCACCATCATCGCCGCCACCTACAACCCCGACGACCCCCTCCTCCTCCGCCCCTCCTCCTCCTCAAAGCTCACGTCTTTCCTGACCTCGACCTCCAACGCCACCTTTCTCTCCGACGACTCCGCTCTGCGCACCGGCGAGGATCTCATCAATTCGAGCTCGATCCCGGCCTCCGCTGCCGCCGCTGAAGCCAACTCCTCCGCTGCTGTCATCGCCGCTGTTGCCGAGGAGTCGGAGCCTGAGGTTAACGAGTGTAACTATAGTGCTGATGATCCGATCGACTGCAAGCTGCCCGAGGTAATTTGTTGGTTGGAGATCTCTTGAATTTTAATTGATCACGTGTTCTTTTTTTTTGGGGGAAAGAATAGTAAGATATGCATCATTAACTGTTAGGAGGGAGTCATTTTGATCCGAACATACTAATTTCGAGGGGTTTGTTGATCAAAAACTAATTTTTTGATGAAGTACAATTCAAAAATATTAATCTTAACAGTATGACCCTAGGTCAGCGAATGAACTGGCTGTTACAGAATAATCTAATAACGTTATGGATTAGTTTGACGGAAAGATGGTTGCGGAATAATTTCATGGTAAAACAAATTGATAATGGAAGTTTATTCTTTTTAAATTAAATTTCATACAGGTATTCCATCTTATGATGCGCCACGCCATTGATTTCTTCAAAGATATTCACTTTTATAAGTTTGGAAAGCCCACCACTGGTGCTGAGGACGGTAAGACTTGTGATATGGCGTGGAGGTTTCGGCCGAAGGATGCAAAGAGGGCGGGGTTTTATAAGGATTATAGAAGGTTTGAGCTTTCGAGATCCACAAACTGTACTTATTCTGTTGTTAGTGTTGGTGAGTATCATTCTGGGGTTAATGCGAAGAAGAAGAAGAAGATAAAGGCTGGAACTTCTTATGCTGGGGATAAGGGGTTGGTTAAGGACAAGGAGAAGGAGAAAGTTGTTGTGCCGGAGATCGGAGAGGCAGTAAATGATGCTTTGCCGGTGGTTGAATCGGAGGCGAAATTTCGAGCTGGAAAGTATCTGGTTTATAATGGAGGAGGTGATCGGTGCAAGAGTATGAATCATTTTCTGTGGAGTTTCTTGTGTGCATTGGGTGAAGCTCAGTATTTGAACAGAACCCTCGTGATGGATCTCACAATGTGCCTTTCTGGGATGTATACTAGCTCGAAACAGGATGAAGAAGGGAAGGATTTTAGGTTTTACTTTGATTTTGAGCATTTGAGGGACTCGGCTTCGGTTCTTGATCAGAGGGAGTTCTGGACTGATTGGGGGAAATGGCAGAAGAAGGATAAATTGAGCATGTATATCGTGGAGGATTTTAGGGTTACTCCTATGAAGATGAAGTATGTGGAGGATACTTTGATTATGAGGAAATTTGGGGAGGTTGAGCCAGATAATTACTGGTACCGGGTTTGCGAAGGAGAGACCGAGTCTGTGATTCAACGGCCATGGCATTTGATATGGAAGTCGAGGAGGTTGATGGAGATAGTGTCTGCTATTGCTTCAAAGATGAATTGGGATTTTGATTCGGTCCACATTGTGAGAGGGGAGAAGGCAAAGAACACAGAGATGTGGCCTAATCTTGCTGCAGATACTTCCCCCGATGCATTGCTTTCATCGCTTAGGGAGAAGATTGATGATGGGAGGAATCTTTATATTGCAACCAATGAACCTGATACTTCGTTTTTCGATCCTTTGAAGGATAAGTACACTACGCATTTCTTGGATGATTATAAGGAGTTGTGGGATGAGAACAGTGAGTGGTATAAGGAAACCATGGAGCTGAATAATAAGGCGCCTGTTGAGTTTGATGGGTATATGAGGGTGGAGGTTGATACTGAGGTGTTCTTGAGGGGAAAGAAGCAGATCGAGACATTCAATGATCTGACAAATGATTGCAAGGATGGTATCAATACATGTAGAACAGCTGCTTCCTGATCTTGCTCTCGGATTTGTGTGGTAAGCCTATGAAGGGTTTCTACCATTTTTTGATGCATTGTATGTCTGAGTAATATCTTGAACATTTGTTGTTTTCTTGTTGTAGTAGGCTACATTACAAGTATTCATTGCTAGTAATATGTTGGTTTGTAGTGCTAGTGTGCCTTTGAGTTTGGTAGAAATGATAGTTTCATTTTCATTTATTGTACTGTTGCAAATCAATTTATTGTTGTTATCCTGTTTGACTCTGATGATTTTTTTAATTAAAATTTTGTTTTTAAGTGCATGGTTGTTGACTATACTGGAGGCTCTGCTCATCATAAGTGGTGAGTTTTAAACTTGGCATTGCATATGTTCAAAAGGAAAGGAAACTGACTTATATAATCGTGCTTTTTCTAGAACAACGTTATAGCGGGTGTCTGTAAATAGGTTAGGATGCTATGATTAAGTGATATCTTAGTTTTAGGAAACTTCTACCTCTAGGGCTATTTGTGAATTTTAAATCTTAATGGAATTTGAGACTCCTTATCTATGCATGTTATCATACTACTGAGTAGAAGTCATAGTCTATTAACTAATGGGTATTCTTATCCTTGGGACCTTAGTAAGGACCTTAGTTACTAGTTAAGTCAAAAACCTACTAAAAAGCAGTGTTATCTCGAGCTCACTGAGGCGTGCGCCTCGGGCGCTGGGCGCTTTGGGCTCTGGAATACGTCCTGCATAAGGTGTAGGGCGCATTGCATTAACGAGGCACGCGTATCATTGCGCCTCAATGCGCATCACTACTATGAACCATCCTCTAACTGGTTCTACCACATATTCTTATTCCTTTTATCTTACCTTCTCTTTTGCCTTTGTTTCCTCATTCTCTTTTCTCATCGCCCCCATATTATATTATCTACTCCACCATCTTTTCTCTGCATAAGGTGTGGGGTGCAAATTTGTGATAAGTTTTACAAATTGGCAGTTCATATCTCCAGAAGGTAAGAAGATGACTTAAATCTCTCCCAGTCGGGGGAGAGTCGGAAAATCATACTTATATCTGAACATCGTCATGCCAGGATACAGCCTATAATAAGGCAAGGATGCTAGGATTACTGATATAGTTAACCATCAAAATTGCAAATCTTGGCTATGGTGTAGGCCTCTTCCATGATATTCTAGTTCGAGAAAACTTCTATCTCTGGGGTTATTTGTGAATATAAATCTGAATGGAACTTATAGACTCCTCATCTGTGCATATGTATACTATTTAGTAGAAGTCGCAGTCAATTAACTAATAGTCTAATGGGTATTCTTGTCCTTAGGGCCTTAGTTACTAGTTATGTACAAAATCTATTGATAATAACTATAGTGAGCTGACTGCTGCATTATATGTTGTTCTATAATATATGCTTCTCCTTATTTTGGCAAAATGTGAGATTGTGACACATGAGACTCAGAAGCATGTGGTTAAGTGGTCCATATATACATGTATAGCCTTGCCTAATTACCTAATTTATCATGTTTTTGTTCAAGTTCGGTCTCGACTATAGTGCTGTGGTACCTAATTTCAGTTTTATCGTTCTTTCCTTTTCCTTTTCCTCCTGAGTTCAGTTGTTTAAAATAATACTTAACCACTTTTAGGGATCATACTGAAAGAGGTTTATTGGACTCCTTACAGTTTCTTTTAACAATTTAACTTCCATTACGCCTCATGTCATCAGAAACCTTTTCCCCTTTGTTTTTACAAAGTGTAGAATGTAGTTCCCTGTATGATAGCGATATTTACTCCTACATTAATTTTACACTGGAACTTACTCTTATTTCTCTGCGTTTCCAGTTGCTCGACAGTTTCTCTTTTGTGGCATGGTCCAGTTTGTGGTTTTACCTACCTTTGCTATTGTTCATCTTTTATGGTCCGATAGATTTTCTTTTTTTTTCCTTTTTTTCCCCCTTTTTTTTCGTTGGGTGTTTTTTCGGGGGTGGGGGTTCAACCTTATATTGCGTTGTGCAACGCATCCTTCTGAGTAGCCTTTCTGGAGGCATCTTGCAAAGTTACATGGGACTTCTCTTTGAACTCTGTTTTGGTGTTTTGGTTGCTTCAGTGTTTTGAATACAATAATTCTGATCCTTTTCTATCAAAATCTCATTTTAGATATTCACTTATGCTTTCTAACCTTTTGGAGATGTGGTGATATTATAATTAATGAAAAAAAGGAGGACTAAATGTAGGTCTAAGTTGAATTTGGTTCGAAACAATTAAAATACATATGATAATGATTAAATCTGTGGAGTAGACGGTCCTTAACATAGCTGAATGGAATAAGTCCATGTAGCTGGCCAAAAAAATATTGGTTAAAGGCTTTTTTTTCTTTTTTGTATTATATCTAGATTTGCTTATTTGTGCAATAATATTTTGATGACTAAAGCATTAAACCACATATAAATGCCTGGAAATGTAAGATCAACTAACAAATTATAGACAAATATTACATTCATAAACGAAAACAGTATCAGAGACTTGTCTTCCGAGCCAATCAACTAGTGAAAGGTATTGAATCCACAAAATCGACGTTATAAAACAGCCACTTGTGTATCAATCATGCAAAAATGAGTACTGTATGTGTTATTTAGTATTATTAAGTATTAAATCTACCGACACTGTTTTGCGTTATTGTTATTATCTTTTCCATTTTAGATCAAATACTTGGTATTTTCACGAGCGTATCTGATATTTATGCAGTAATCTCAGGTGAATATCAGCATGCACTAGTGAAGATTGCAGGTATGGTGAAGTGTGGGAATCATTCTTATAGATTAGATGAATATTCTGAATTACAAATTTAAGCTTCTTTAGGTTAAACAAGTTCTCAGGAGCGCACCGGTCTTATTAAAATGAAAGGATCATATTGACAATGGATTTACCTAGTAATAGTAGGAGGCTCTATCCTTAGAACATCGGCGCAGGATGAAGTTTTGAGGAAGCGGCAATTTCTTGAGCTAACACAATTCGTTCCTGAGAACTGTAATTTTGCTACTGTCTACTTTTCTATTTGACTTCAATTACTATTTCAGTTGGTATGCACCTGGAAAATTACGAGTTTGTGATCTGCTGCTAACTGCTAAGCGCACACAAAAAAATAAACTAAAGTAAGCTGTGCATGGCTCTGTAACCTTGTTAGTTTTCTTACATGTGAATAATATTTACTACACTATGATTTACCCTTGCGAAAATATTGTTATCATTAAGTATGAATATGATGCCATCTACAGCGTCCCGTCCATTTCCATTGATCAATTAATCTTAGCATGCAGACTTTTATGCACTACAAAAAATTTTGGATGATTTTCCAGATTCTTAATATTTTTGTGTAAGTAAGTTTAACTAGGATTTTATTTTTCCGCCCATACGTCATATTTTTTAAAATTTTATTTAAATACGGAACAAATCAAAGCTCAGTAGACAGTTAGAAGAACACCCGTATTATTCCTATTTCAGTTCAAATTAGTAGGCATCAATGCTTACCTTTTGATTGTTTTTTCTGGTCCCCTCTAAAGTTGGCGAAAAAAAAATGCAGGTTATCGAAGTTAAATTACTCAAGTTGTGTGTTTTTTTTTGTGTGCTGGCACTTTAAATGTGAGGATTTATATGTAACCATAACAAATCAGTTTTTGGCTAATGTTGTAATTATGCCATTGGCATGGTCAGGTCTATGTTATGTCTGTAATTTATTTTTGGAAAACCACTGAAACTTAGATTTTTGTTACCAAATTTGGCCACGCTTAATAACATTCAAGCATTTGGGGTCACTATTGAAGTTGAGCTGTTGATTTGTCCTTTATTAATTTGTATATCCAAAACACCCATTTTATTAGTGGTCTCAAATTAGATAATGACTTTTTAAGGCCCGTTTGGTTGGTTTCCTAAAAACCAAGAAAAGTAAATCGGTACAAGGAAATCAATAAAATAATATTTTTATTCATTTTCATCCCTAAAACTTACCCACAACATCCAATAAAATATTATTTTTATCTTCCAACTCTTCTCATTTCATCTCATTTCTTACCTTTAAAAATAAACCAAACACAAAAAATGTGTCACATCATCCAACTCATCACATCTCATGTTATCTTATTTTTAAAAATCACACACATCATCCAATAATAATGTGACAACTCACCTCATCTTATTAAACCTTTCTTTTCATCCATTTCCTCAAAAAAAAAAAAAAAAAAAAAAGAAATTGATTTCCTTAAGTATGTGTCACATCATCCAATAATATATCTCCAACTCATCCCATCTCATCTATTTTCTTATTTTTAAAAATAAACCAAACACAAACAACCTCAAAACATCATCCAATAATATATCTCCAATTCATTTCCTTATTTTTTTTAATCAACCAAACAACCTCAAAACAAATTTTTTTAAAAAAATCACTCACATCATCCAATAATAAGGTGACAACTCATCTCATCTCATCTCCTATTCTATAATTTTCTTCTTTTTTAAACCAACTAAACAACCTCAAAACAATTATTATAGGAAATAGGTTTCCTATTCTTTGATTTCCCAAAAAATTTTGCCAAACGAACAGCCCTTATAGGAAAGTTTCTCTGCTGTTTTTAGTAACTAATGGCCTGTTTGGTTAGGCCTTGAAAGCCCAAAAATCAGAAAAGTCCAACTGACACATGTAGAAATTGATCAGACTTTTTAAAAACTATTTTCATTTATTTGTTTGGGTGGGTTGGAAAATTATTATTCATCTTTCTTTCTTGGTCATGTTTCTTCACGAAACCCAAATCTGAGCTATTAGGTGGGAATTTGAAGGGATATGTATTATTTTAGGATAAAAAAAATAAGGGGGAAGAGCCGAAGAGGTGATGAAAGCAAATCACTTACTTTTGTTTCTTTTTTTTTTATCAACCAAACAGTAGAATTAGCACATTGTATTGTCTGTGCAAGATTTCTAAGTGAAGCAAACAAATAATAATAATTTCTAAAAAAATACACAAAACACATGGAAAGTTGGCCTAAAATTGATTTCCTGCTATTTATAGAATATAACCAAACAGGCCCCGACTTGAATGTTTGTGAATCTGTATCTTGAGGTTGGATGTGTATTTTGATGTGATATTTTCTTAGAATTCTACCCATCAGTACCTAAAGATATGTGTATTTTGATGTGACATTTTCTTAGAATTCCATCCATCAATAGCTAACAAAAACAACATGTCGCTTGTCTGATAATTGATTCCATTGTTTTTGAGTCCAAATGTAATTCTTTTGGTGGTATGACATCATAAGCAGAAGTAAGGGGCTGTTTGTTTTGCTTCTTTTGCCCTTGATTCCCTATCAAAACTAACAGCTTGCATAGGGCGAGAAGCGATGGAGCAGGGAGACAGGGAGACAAGACAGGAGTCAAGGTGAGAAGACATCCCAGGCGGCGGCACACACTGCTAGCAGGCGAACGGTAGCTATCGTCAACGGTAACCTCACCGTCTCTCCACCTTTTTCCCCCTCTCCGCCTTCCACTAACCTTTTTTCCCATCAAGCTTCAGCCTTTCCCCCTCTATCAAAGCCTTCAAACCCTAACCCTAAATCAACCCTTCCCTTCCGCCAATCTCACCTTCATCAACCTCCAAAAAAACCCTCCTTTGTTGATCTCTTCAAAAGACCTAATCTTCAGGCTCCTCTTACTTCTAAAGGCATTCTCCCTTTTTCGGAGGAAGGGTGGACTACGGTCTCTGATAAGAGGTTCCCTAAAAGAGTTAGGAACCCCTATCCCTCTCCTCTCCCCCCCCCCCCTCTTAAAACCCCCAGGTGTTTCTTTTGTGGGAGAAAGGATCATATGGCGAAAAATTGATCTCTAGGGGATTTCAAATGTTTCGCATGCAACATGGTAGGGCATACCTCCTTGTTCTGCCCAAACCATAGTCAGCCCTTCCCTCATAACATCCCCCCCCCACCTTCTAAAAGTTCTACCCTTCGTCCCCCTCCCCTCTTTATCCCAAATGTCCCTCTCCCAGATTCGGTGGTCAAAAGCATGAAAGACTTCTCCTTTTATGCTTTCTTCCAGATCAAAGTGGGTAATCCATCTTATGAGGAACTTATTGCTAATCTGGAGGTCCATCTTAAAGTTGTGGAGTGGAAAATAGTTGTTAGGAAGACCTCACCTTCTTCCTATTTCATTCAATTCCCAGACGCAGAGACGATGAACTTTGCTTGCTCCAAAGATTTCTTCAGCATGGGTTCTTTTGGAGGATCCTTCTCCCCTTGGAAGGAAGCTGCAGGGCTAAAAGCCTTGCCAAATTTTGTGTACGTTTGGGTTGAAATCCTCGGTCTCCCTATTCATCTTTGGGATTCCGAGTTCCTATCATCCTTGTTGAGGGATGTGGGTGAGATCTTCTCAGTATCTAATGACATCCTGTTCAAGAGAGAGGCCTCGGCATGCAAAGTCATGCTTTTTGTCAGGAATCCATCAGAAATCCCCAAAGAAGTCATTTTTAGGTATGCATCCCTAGACAATATTCACATCATGGAAGGGAAGATCAGTTTGAGGGTGATAGGCAAACCGCTCTCTTCATCCAAAGGTAGCTGTAGGGATTAGTATGAAGCCCTCATCCGTAGTGAGGGGGATCTTCCTAATTCTCCAGTTGAAGACCCTTTAGTGTGCCCTCTTAAGTCTACTCACCCAGCAGGTAACCTTGCTACCCTGATTTCGCCTCAGCCTCCTCCAGCTGATCCGAAAGGTAAGAGACCAATGGTTGCAGAGGCTCTCTCTCCCCTAGCCTCATCCCCCCCTGTTGCGGTAGAGGACAACCCAGATTCGGTGGAAGTTCTCCTTAAAGGAGCCAAGAGGGGGACAAGGTGTTTCCTTTATCCTCATCAGACTTGGTGGACAAAGCATCCTCATCAGATCCCCCTCCTGGATTTGAGTCGGCTAGGCATCATTTTAAAAACTCTAAGAAGAAAATTAAGCGAGGATCTCTGCCCATCCTTCCTCTGAAAAGGCACCATGCTCTTATGAAAAGGAGCAATCTATCAGGTAATTCTAAGAGTAAATCGTCTTCTTCTACTTCTATGAGGCCTATCAAATCAACTAATCTTGAGAGGTTGGGTGAGATTTCTGTTAACTGTGGAGTCAAAGAGCCAGTTGACATCCAAGAGCTAATCAACATCCAAAACATGGAAAGTAGTGGTTTTACCCCATCCTGAGAGGTGGATCTCCTCTAAGTTGTTTTTGCTTCTTTTTTCTTCTAATGAAATTGGGATCCTGGAATGTGAGGGGGTTAAACAACCCTGCAAAGCGAAGACTGGTTAAGGACTGTTTGAAGTTCGCTAAAATCGATCTGGTGGGTCTTCAAGAGACTAAACTTAACTCTCCTAGAGTCAGTATGCTTAGATCCATGGGGAGTGGCTCTATCTCCTCCTGGATCTCCTTAGACGCTTCTGAGTCTAGGGGAGGGGTTCTTCTAGGTTGGAATGAAAATATTTTCTCTTGTTCCTCCAAATCAGTTGATATCTTCTCTGTGACAGCTATTCTTACTCATTCCCTTTCTAATTGGACCTTTGCAATAACCTCTGTTTATGCCCCTTGCGACTCCTCTGACAGAGAGGTCTGCTGGTGGGAACTAAATAGAATTAGGTCCTCTCATCCTCATCCTTGGGTTGTTTTTGGAGATTTTAATATGACTCTCAGTCTGTCTGAAAGGAGTGGCCGATCTGGTTCCATCAAGGACATAGATACCTTCAAAAACCTTGTTGCCTCCCTTCATCTTGCTGATTTGCCCCTCAGTGGTAGGAAATTTACATGGTCTAATTGCAGATCATCTCCAGTGCTAGCAAGGTTGGATCGCTTTTTAGTATCATCAGATTTTGAGTCTAAGTTTCCTCTTCTAGTTCAGTATGCTTACCCATCCCCATGCTCTGATCACTGTCCTATCATCCTAGAGACAAATACCTATCAACCTCTTCCTTTGTTCAGCTTTGAGAAATTCTGGCTCTCCATCCCATCTTTCAAACCATTCATTCAAGCATCATGGGGCTCTTTCTCTTCATATGGTTCCTCCCCTCTCACCCTCCCTTTCAAGATTAAACTTATCAAAAGAAGGATGAAGTGGTGGAAGAAAAATTACCTTAGGTCTCATTTCCACCTTTATGCTTCTCTTTCGGAGCAAATTGACGCACTTAATCTGTGTGAAGAATCTAGAGCTCTATCTCCGATGGAAATTCTGTCTAGGAACTCTTTGAAAGATCAACTTCTAGCACTTGCTCAAGCTGAAGAAACAAAATGGAGGCAAAGATCCAGGATTAAGTGGTTAAGAGAGGGCGACAACAATACAAAATTTTTCCATAACTTTGCTTCCCATAGAAGGAGGAAAAACTTTATTCCCTATCTTATCAATGATGGTGTTTTTATCTCAAAAGATGCTGAAATAAAAAGATCTTTTTTTGACTACTTTTCCAATCTCTTTCATCAACCACCTCAATCCAGTTTGAGTTTGGATTGGAATGCTTTGTATCCAGGTGCCAATCTTGATCTATCATCTTTAGACCTCCCTTTTTCCTCCGAAGAAATTAAAGCAGCAGTCTTCAGTCTTCACCCAGATAAGTCACCTGGGCCAGATGGTCTTCCGCTATCTTTCTTTCATTCTTTCTGGGATTCAATAGAGTTGGACGTTATTGACTTCTATCAAAAGATTTTTTTGCCATCCTCAATCTCTCCATGATATCAACTTTTCCTACATCTGTCTCATCCCTAAGAAAGAAGGAGCTACATCTCCAGCGGATTTCAGGCCAATTAGCCTTCTGAACAGTTCCTGCAAAATTTTCTCTAAAATTTTGGCAAACAAGCTCAGTGGTGTTCTACATCTTCTTATAGACCAATCCCAGTCTGCCTTTCAAAAAGGTAAGTCATCCCTGGACTCCATCTTGCTAGCTCAGGAGATGATAAACTTCTGCTCCTCTGGTAAGAAAGAAATTTGTGCTTTTAAAGTGAATTTTTTCAAAGCCTTCGATTGTGTCAATTGGAGCTTTCTCCTTTCTCTTCTTAAAGCAAGAGGATTTAGTTCTAGATGGTGCAATTGGATCTATCATATTCTTTATTCAACCAAATCTACAGTCTTAGTAAATGGCTCTCCTACAAAAATTTTCTCCTGCCAGAGAGGTCTTAAGCAAGGAGATCCTCTCTCCCCCTTGCTTTTTCTGCTGGTTGCTGATGTTCTCAAGAAAATGATCTCTCTAAGTGCTTCTGTTGGTGACTTATCAGACCTCAATCTGAAAGGGGAACTTAACAGCATCAGGATGCTGCAGTTTGCTGATGATACTATCGTTTTCTCTAGAGCATCCTTAGAAGATATGACCACTCTAAAAATCATCCTCCTCATCTTTGCAAACATTTCAGGTCTGAAAGTCAATTCCAATAAATCCTACCTTTATTATCTTGGCAGAATTCCTTGCAGAAAACACTAGCTAGCTGGAGCTCTTAACTGTTCTGTGGGATCACTTCCCTTCTCTTATCTTGGCTTACCTCTTAAAAAGGGTTCTTTAACTAGAAGAGAATGACAGCCTCTTTTAGATTCCTTTTCTAAAAAATTGTCTCTTTGGAAGAATAAAAATCTCTCCATTGGTGGGCATCTCACTTTGGTAAACTCAGTTTTATCATCCATCCCTCCCTACTATACCTCTTTCTTCAAACTGCCAAAATGGTTGATTCATGAGATTGATAAGTTAAGAAGGAGCTTTCTCTGGAATGGCAATACCAATGTTTCTAGAGCCAAATGTCTGGTGGCATGGAAGTCTGTATGTAGGCCCAAGAAGGAGGGGGGCTTGGTGTAATTGATTTGACATCATTTAACCTAGCCCTACTATCAAAATGGATTTGGAAAATTTTTGACAGGGATCCACTCATTTCTAAAGTTATGTTTTCTTTATACTCTAAAGATGATTCCAATCCTGTTGTGCAACATCCAAAGAAGCACGCATCCAAACTTCTTAAAGATCTTTTCTCCATTCACCAAAATTTCTTCAGCTTTGTGAGATGGAATGTGGGCAATGGTAGATCATGTAGATTTTGGTTAGACAAATGGTCTAGCCCTAATTCTATATGTAGTCTTTTTCCAAAGGCTTTCAATCTGGCTTTCTCTAATGACTGTAATATAAGATCTCAAGGTTTCATGTTAGACCAAGTATGGTACTGGCACTCCACCCTCAGAAGAGGTATCAGCCTAGAAGAGAGATCTGAAATCCAGAATCTTTACTCCCACCTTGACTCTTTCTCTGGTTCACTCACCCCTTCTCCTGACAGTCTATGGTGGCCCCTTCACTCATCAGGTTCTAAGGATGACAGGCTTACAAGAAGGATCCGCAGAGCTGCTACCAAGTTATAATTTAAAGAAATAGCGATGAAAAGAGCAGGAGCAGAGTTGGAGGATAACTTCCTGGTCGATTAATTTGTTTTCAGGTGCAACTAGGGTGCACAGCTATCTTCAGTAGACATCTTAGCACATATCAGTGCTAGACAAGATGAGATATGCAAGTTTGTTTTTCTGGTGGCACTAGTGTCCTTTCTCCTTCTTTTGTGGGACTTCACGAATTTCCTTTTTCTAGATGATTCTGTTTTCTTTGGCTGGTAGGCTGTTTTCAGCTTGTGTTCATGTATTTTCTTTCTAGTCTTTTGTGGGGTCTTCCTTGTTGTGAGGTTGGAATAGGGAGGAAGAGTCATGATAGGTGACGACAAGGTCCGCTCCCTATCGACTTTTTTCTCTCTTGTTCCTCCGGGCTCACATTTTTTGTAAGTACTGTAAGTTTGTTCATGTATAGGTTCTTTTTTAACACTCAAATATATATATATGAGCAGGGAATTTATTCTCTGTTTTTTTTCAGTTCAAAAAAAAAACTAACAGCTTGCTGTCAATTTTGACAGCTTTCCTATCAAAACGCCCCTAAAAAGGACGTTTTGGCTTTCTGCCAAAACGCCCCTAAAAAGGACGTTTTGGTAATAAAGCTGTCAGTTTTGACAGGGAATCAGGGGCAAAAGAAACCAACCAAACAGCCCCTAATAGAAAGGGAGATGAGAAATGACAAAAATGTAACATAAGATGAGCGATTTAACGGCCTAGAGTGGAGGGGAATTTAAAATATTAAAAACCCCTTTATGTTTGAACTTATCAAATGACCTCCTATTAACTTTCAAAACATTAGAAAATCCCTCTAAAGTTGAGGTTTAAACAAAATTCCTTTTAATTTTAAGATTTTATTAGAAAATCCATCTTTAAGGATAAATATCAGAAACACATAATTTTTCGAATGAGTTAGTAAAATTAGGTGGGACGATTCTTGTGCTAGTGAAATTTGTGGTCAATGCTGCCAGGAGGATTTTCTCATAAAATCTTAAAATAAAAGTGGTTCTCTTAATAACCCGTAACTTTAGTGTTTTTTTTTTTCATTTCTTTCTTTCTTTCTTTCTTTCTTTCTTTTTTTGGTGTGTGTATGTGAAAGTTTAGGAGAGGTAATCCGATAATAGTCCAACATTGTGGGGGATTTCCTGATATTTAGCCTTACGACAATTGTGGGAAAGTCACAAGTCCAAGAAATATTATGAGATGAATTTCTTTACTAAGAGAAAAGATTTATAGATTATTTGGCAACAATTAAATCAATGTCAGACTAGCACAGATTCAAATCCTCTCCAATTATGCGGTAATTGGAGAGAATTCAATTCTTTTAATCATTTTTATCCATCTCAATTCTAATGGATGAGATCACGCCACCTAAGATTTTCGCTATAAAAAATAGTGGTTTTGACTATAATATTTTTCAAGTTTACTAGTTGTTTTCAAGACCAAAGTGATTTGCAAGATAGTAATAGAAAATTTATGTAGTGTGATCTCAACCATTGAAAGTGATATGGATGATAAGGCTTAAGAGAATTGGATACCCTCTAATTACCACTTAATTGGAGAGGATATAGATCAGACTAGCACTACCTAATATGAGTATAAGTAGGAAGACAAGCATCGATCAAGAAGAATAACAGTTTTTATTGATTAGTACTTTATAATTAGGAAGAGGCGACCATCATTAGATGAGAATTGATAAGAATGCAACTGAAAAATATAGTTCTGAGCTTGAAACTAAAAACATTTTATGAACAAAGAAGAGGCATCCACTTATTTATGATGGTCTCTTATAATTCATACATTTTTCTTTGTAAATTATTAGGGAAAAATGTTTCAAGGCCCCCAAAAAAAAATCGGATGTGAGTAGCCCTCCTGTATTTTTATGGGTGTGACAAAGCCCCCAAAACTCAACTTAATAATGATTCAGCCCTATTTTCATTTCCAAGACAACTTTAAGAGAAAAGTTGAGGCGATAAGACCAAAATACCCTTGTACACGTTCCCCCCCAGCCTGGCCGCCTTCTCTCTCTCTCTTCTCTCTCTCTATCTTCTTCACCGCAAACCTCCATTAGCTTCCGAACCCATTTTCAAAACCCTAGTTTCACTCAAGCGGCTAGGAAATCTATTTTGAAAATACCCCAAAGAAATTGAAGTAAAATGACTAAGAACCGTAAGCGTAGCAAGTATGAAGTGGACAACCAAAAAACGGAACAGGACGTTCGTCACCGGCGCCGGTCGGCACGATTGGCGCAAGAGGAAATGCCAAACTTATCCGCCTCCGCCTCTGCCTTGATATCGCCCGCCGGCAATTCTGCTCCGACATCCTCTGAGGATGAGGAGAGTAACGAGGCGACGGAAACCCTATTGAGCATGAAAAGTCTGGATATTCGAGAAAGCAAGAGGAGACGCTCTCTGGAGGATGTGTCCATCTCAAAGAAGAAGTAAGTTCCCAAGCAATTGAGGGTTTTTGAATTTAATTAGTTTAAATGAGTGATTTTGATTTTAATTGAGGTTTATGGGTTCTTTTTTTGAATAAAATGGTGGTGAGAGACTGGTTATTGTAGTGTAGAACCAGTTTCGTAATTTTGGAGTAAGATCTGAACAATACGAAGTGTTATCAGTTTGGAACAAATGCATGCACACAATTCTCATTTGTTGATAGCTAGTTGCAATGCATGTCAATAAATCTTGGTTGTTGTTAACGTTTATGCATAAGTGTCAAGTATTAGCTATTCATGTTAATAAAACATAATTTTGAAAAAATAACATTCTAGACGGACAATTCGTGTTCATACACGTCGAATTTTTGGCGGTCCTTGGTGTAGGTTAGCAGGCGAAATTTGCCTTGCTAACATACGCCCCCGCCTGGAAAAATGACGAAAAAGAAGAGAAATTCTGGGAAAAAAATCTTCGGAATTGGTTTACGAGATTCAATCTCTGCTTCTCAAGCCTTGGAGGATTCAGTTTCAACTTCAAGTATTGATGATGATGAAGTTTCCTTGAGTTATGAGATTATGGGATCAACAGGACCACGGGGAGAGAAGAAGAAGAAATCGCTGAGTGATATTCTCAGATCGGATAGCTTTCTTGTTCCTCAGGTTAGTTCTCAGGGATCTGGATCTCACATCCTTCAAGCTAGGGGTTCCTCTTGCAAAGATGTGATCGATGGAGATCAAAATAATCTGCTCAATGATTCTCGACTCTTGAAATCTGGTTCATGTGGATCTGGTAAGATTTCTTGGGCTGATAAGGTTGATTTTGATGCTTCATGTCAGCAAGCAGATCTGATTTCGAATAGATCTTATAATTCACAAAAAAGTTTGCAGAAAGAGAAATCTGTTCTTGATTCTTCTACTGATGCTTTAACATCGAATGAGATTAATGCTTCCAATGCTTCCGCTGCTAAGGCTAAGAACTTGAATCCAGTTCTTGAATCTGTTTCCTTAGATCTTGATAAGAATAGTGTTGAAAATATAATCAAGAACCCTCAGGAACCTGCTGAGCCAGTCCAGAACAGAACAGATAAGAAATCTTGGTCTAGCCTTTTTGCAGACAACAGGAAATCAGGTTGTGGCATGACCTTGAACTTTAAAACTCCTGAGAATAAGGAGTTTGTGGCCTTCAGTGAAGAGGAATGGAATGAAGGTAATTCCAATTGGAAATTTTCTTTAATTGGCCAAGTTTTAGGCTTAAATGTTAAGTTTAAGGCCATGGAAATTTATGTTCAAAAAGTCTGGGATCATTGGGCTGTACCTGAAGTGTGTCTGCTCAAACCAGGATTATTCTTGTTTAAATTCAAGAGTAAAGAGGAAATGGAGGATATCTTGGTGAATGGTCCATGGTTCTTTGGTTCTAGGCCTCTCCTTTTGAAAGTATGGTCAAATGATGATGATATAGAAAAGATAAATGACAATGTTTATCCTCTGTGGATTCAGCTGCCAGGTCTCAGATTAAACTTGTGGAGTGCTAATGCGATAAGTAAGATAGCTAGTCATATTGGGAGGCCAATTGCTACGGATAAACTAACTGCTAACAAGCAAAGATTAGCTTATGCTAGGGTGTTAGTTGAAGTTCATATGCCTTCACCTCTCCCTGATATAATTCCTATTCATGGTCCTAATGGGAAAATTCTTGATCAAAAGGTGATTTATGAACTTAAGCCTAAATGGTGCAATAGTTGCAAACTTGTGGGGCATGATACAATTTTCTGCAAGAGATACCCCTTAACTAAAAGATGGGTGCAAAAACCAAAACCTGTTAATCAAGCTGTACCTGATATTCTGGGGAACAAATCTGCCTTGAATGAATTACATGTCTCTGGTGGAGTCAATACTGTGCATGAGCAAAGTTTATTTTCAGGTGGAGGCCATATTGATGGTAATATGGGTTTCCAAACTGTCTTGAATAGAAAACATGTTCATGGTGCAGTTAATGGTGTGCAAATTCAAAATCTATCTCCAGGTGCTGAACACATTGGCTCTGTGCATGTTGCACAAGTGCCTGAACAGCTTATTGGGGCTTCAGCTGAGAGAATACATTCTGGATTGTCAAGCATAGTTCAGAAAAGTATGAGGACTAACATTTTGGATCCTGGGCATGTTCTTGATCAATTTTCTGGAATAACACCTAGAGAGAATAATGCACAGGATCTGGTGCAGGCTGTGCATGTACAAAGTCAGAGACAAAGGTCTTGGAATTCAGCCAAAAGTTCCCAGGTAAACAGAAGTTGGGCAGATATGCAAAAATCTGGAATTAAGATAGACAACACTTTTGATCAACTAAACTATCTAGAGGATAACCCCCAACATGTGAATGGAGGGGGTGTTCTAAAATTATGAATCTCTCCTTTTGGAATATTAGAGGTCTAAACAAGTCCTCTAAGCAGCATTTGGTTAAGCTCCACATTCAACAGCATCATATCTCTTTCATGGCTATTATTGAAACAAAAGTCAAGGCTAGCAAAATTCCAAATATAACAAAGAAGATTCAAGGTAACTGGGAATGGTTTTCAAATGCTGATAACTCTAGTAAAGCCAGAATTATGATTCTATGGGATCCTAATATTTTGGAAGTTCATATTGATAAATTTTCTGCTCAGCATATTACCTGTACTGTTAAATCCTTAGATGGTAGAGTTGAATGTTTGGTTTCTTCTATATATGGTCATAATCACCAAGCAACTAGGAAAGCTCTTTGGCAAGACCTTCTTCAATTACATCAAACAGTTGTTAACAAGCCATGGATTTTATCTGGGGATTTCAATGCCATAACTGGGCAAGAAGATAAAATAGGAGGTGCTGCAGTAACTGAAGCTGAAACTACTGATTTCAGAGATTTCATTGACAAGTGTCATCTATCTCATTTGAAGACTGAAGGTTGCCATTACACTTGGAATAACAAACAAGATTCTAATTTCAGGGTTTGGAGTAGATTGGATAGAGCTTTGGTAAATGATTCTTGGATCAATTTGCACAATTCCAGTCATGTTGAGTATCTTCTTCCTAGTTGTTCAGACCACTCTCCAGCTTTGGTTTCAATCTATGATGATCATGTGCAAGGGAAGAAGCCATTTAAATTTTACAAGATGTGGATTAAACATAACAATTACCTGCCTATTATTTCTGCTGTTTGGCAAAACAAAATTGCAGGCTGTTCTATGTTTTCTATTACAAGAAAGTTGAAGCTACTGAAGACTGCACTGAAGGATTTAAACAAAAGAAGTTTTCACAATATCAGTGAACAGGTGATCAGGGCTAGAATAAATCTGGAGAATATACAGAAACTTTTGCAGGGGGATCCCCTTAACACTGACCTGATCAAGCAGGAAAAGAGTTGTTTTATTTCATATAACAATCTTTTGGATTGTGAGCTATCTTTCTATCATCAGAAATCTAGGATCCAGTGGAGTGTGCAAGGAGATAGATGTACAAGCTTCTATCACTCTGCAATTAAAGCTAAAAGGCATCTAAATAGAGTTATGGTGCTCTACAATGATGCTGGGTGCAGATTAACAGATGGTGATGAGATTACTCAAGAACTTATATCTTTCTACAAAAAACTCATGGGCACAACTATAAAAACAGCTAGTCCTGTTAGGGATATTATCACAAATGGTCCATGCTTGGATCAAGCTCAAGCTAGGAATCTGTCTTCTCCAGTGACCAAAGAGGAAATAAAGAATGCAGTATTCTCCATGGGTGATGATAAAGCGCCAGGACCTGATGGCTTTAGCATGGCATTTTACAAATCAGCTTGGCACATTATTGGGGATGAGGTTACGAAGGCTATTGCAGAATTCTTTAATACTGGCAAGCTTTTGGGTATGATAAATGCTACATCTATTACCTTAATTCCAAAAATTAAGTGCCCTAAAATCTCAGCTGACTTCAGGCCAATAGCCTGTTGTAACTGCCTCTACAAGATTATCTCAAAAATTCTGGCTAATAGGATCAAACCTGTTATGGGATTCTTGATCAATGAGGCTCAAAGTGCTTTTGTGAGAGGAAGGCAAATTTCTACCAACATCTTATTAGCCCATGAGATTGTAAAAAATTACAATAGGAAGCATATTTCACCCAGGATTATGTTGAGTATTGATATCAAGAAAGCCTTTGACACTATCAACTGGAATTTCCTAAAGGATATGCTCTTAGGCCTTGGCTTCCCAGTCAAAACAGTGAACTGGATTATGGCCTGTATTACATCCCCTAAGTTCTCTATTTCTTTAAATGGTACCCTACATGGCTACTTCAAGGGAGAGAGGGGTTTAAGACAAGGTGATCCTATGTCACCTTATCTGTTCAATCTGGGTATGGAATATCTCTCAAGACAGTTAAATATACTTAAGAATAACAAGGATTTTAAATTCCATCCTAGATGTGGTGACCTCAAAATCACTCATCTAATTTTTGCGGATGATCTTCTTCTTTTCTCTAAAGGTGATCTTCATTCAGTCAATATGCTCTACAAGTGCTTCAAACATTTCAGTGATGTCTCAGGCCTTGAGGCTAATCCTGGTAAATGCAAAGTTTTCTATGGTGGAATTGATGATAATCTAAAGGGACATGTATCAAATCTCTTGAGTTTTCCTGAAGGTACCCTACCCATCACTTATCTGGGTGTCCCATTGATTGGTAAACGTCTATCTTATATGGACTGTTCTAATCTGTTCAACAAGATAACAGGTCAGTTCCAGGCTTGCTTGAAAAACAGGTTCCTATCTTATGCGGGCAGATTGCAAATAATTAAAAGTGTTGTTCTTGGCATACAAAACTTTTGGACTTCAAATTATGTGCTGCCTATGAGAGTACTTCACAAAATAGATGAATTATGTAGGAATTTTCTTTGGGGAAATTCTGAACAGGTTCATAAAACTCCTCTCATTTCATGGGATAAAGCTTGCATGCATAAGAAAGTTGGAGGGCTAGGCATATACTCTGCTTCTATATGGAGTACTGCATCTGCACTGAGGCTACTCTGGAACATACATGTTAATAAGGAAAATCTGTGGATTAAGTGGATTCATGGCATGTATCTGAAAAATTGTGATGTCTGGCATGTTCAGGCTAAAAAAACTGATTCGTGGATGTGGAGACAGATCTTAAAGATCAGAGACAAGGCTCAGGGGCTTTTTGGAGGGACTAAAAATCTGATTCAGACCATCTCTTATTGCTACAAAAATGCAAAAGTTAAACTTTCTGACTTATATGCTGCACTCTCCCCTACATCTAATTTGGTGCCTTGGTTTGGCACAATATGGGAGTCTTCAAACTACCCCAGACATGCTTTTGTTAGCTGGTTAGCAATTCAAAATCGTATGCTTACTCAGGACAGACTGATCAGGTGGGGGGTTGTTAACATAAACACCTGTGTACTATGCTCTGGTCTGGAATGTAGAGACCATCTTTTCTTCGAATGTTCTTATTCTAGTGATATCTGGACCAAGGTTATGAATTGGTCACAGTTCAGGTGGAGATCGAACAACTGGAATCAAGTGTTGAACTGGTTCTGTCACAGGTTGAGGGGAAGAGGGTTTAAACAAAAGCTTAAGAAATTGGCTTTTACCTCAACAATCTATCACATTTGGAATGAGAGGAATGGCAGAATTTTCAGACAGGAAGTGAAATCAGCTGATCAAGTGTTTAAGGAGATAAAATTTAGCATCTTAACTATTGTTCTCAATGGTCCATTTACTGCTGAAGACAGAGAATGTATCTGTTCTCTGTAGTGTTTTAGAGTATGAATGATGTATTAGTAGATTAGCTTTTTGTATTCTCAGCTCAAGCTGAGAACTTGATGTGCTGATTTTTCACTTTTGGATGATGAATAAATACCTTTTCATTGACCAAAAAAAAAAAAAAACGTAATTTTGACTAAGATAATGCCTTTACGTTAATTGTTACCTAATTTGCAGTTGAACGACTTGTTAAGAGTAAATAGTTGTTTATGCAGGAAAGCTACAGCCGAAGGTGATATAAGGCCTAGTGCCTGTCTTGGATCATATTGTACTTTCATGCAAAGACTTCAACCAAAACTGAAGCAGTGGCATTGGGATGCCTACCAGGGCAGTAACTTTGAGCACTATGTATTCTTCGGACCTCCAGCACGTGATCGACGGGCACTAGAGCATGTGCTCAGCCATTATGTTGGCGAAACTGATGAATTCTCTTTTCCTGATCCCATAAGCGGGACTATATTTTCAGTCCAATTTGATGAAGAGTGGGTGCAAACTCACACGGGCTTCTCTATTGATGGGGAATTGATCTACGGGAATAGAGACCCTCACAACCGGCTTTGGAGGGAATATTTTGAAGAGAAGAAAGAAATGCTAAAGGCTAAGTCAAAGGCGAAGGCTAAGTCAAAGGCGAAGGCCAAGGCCACAGAAGAAGCTGGTAGCATGAGGAGATATGTTGAGGAGTTACTGGAAACACTGGTTGAGTCTTCTGAAAATAAGGACATTGAGGATTTTGTGCTGCTTCAGATCTTGTACCAGTGTGCAATGATTTGGTGCCCCAACAGCTCACAAGGCATTCCAAGACAGTTGTTTCAATATGTAGATAGTATTGAGAGAGTGAAGAACATTGCGTGGGGTAAATTTATTTTTGATGAGACGAAGAGAGGCATTCAAATTGCCGTTGAAGGGTTGAGGAAGCCAGGGGTTACATACGTACCTGGATGCATGCCGCTCATCCCTGTAAGTTGCATGGCCAACTGGTCTGACATTTGTTTTAGTTAACATTAGTCTTGGTAACAGGCATTAGAAAACATGTACAATATTAAATGTTTACAGAATATGGTTAAAATTAACATGTTAACATGAAGTTTAACATATAAAAATTAAAGTTAACATTAATAGGTGAAAGTTAACATGTTAACATGAACTTTAACATATAATTATTAAAGTTAACATTAATAGGTGAAAGTTAACATGTACCCATTAATGTTAACATGTTTTGGTGAAAGGTAGCTATTTAGAGTGTAGTTGAAGAATGAGTTCTGAAAGTTAACTATTTTGATATTCGTTCCTTTGATTCTGACAGCTATGGTACTATGAGATGACTGGCATTAAAAAACCAGCCCTAAACTTGAGATGGAAGCCTCCGATGACCAATTGGGTAAGGATTGGACGGGCCGCTGGATCGTTGAGGATGGAGACAATTGTCTTTAAGGCCAAGAAAGCAAGCATTAAAATCATGGAGAGACCAATTACGACCAGCATTGAAAGGGGTGGAAAATACCCTAAATTTGAAAAATACCCTCAACGGGAGCCTCGCGGGAAGAAGATTGAAATCGCTCGCTTTGGGAAAAAAAGAAGCCCAATTGTCTCATATAGGAGTAAGGTTATGGAGCAAACTAGGGTGAGAAAGAAGAATGAGGAAGAAAAGGTAAAGGATGGGAAGCAAGATAAGGTGAAGGGCAGGACAAGGAGCTCATCCATAGGTTACGTAAGCATCAATGACTCTTTACACATTCTTGCATATTTATATTGAGTTAAATTTTCTATCTTTATCATTAGTTAATTTTCCATGTACTCATTGTTTCATGTTAACATGTTTTGGGTAAGAAAATTACATTGTGGATTCTCATAACTATTTTTTTTAATATTGTGGATACATATGGGTAATGTGTATATGGTTTACTTTTCAGATTTTGGCCCAGCATATCAGAGATGCTTTTGAGCGTGAAGATGAAATAGAGAAGTTGACAACCGAAGATCAAATTCAATTTTGGAGGAATACGGCCAAAATTAATTGGAAGCTGCTCCACGCTGTCAAGCGTAGTAAGCGCCTTCAATAGGAGGAATGCTCTAAGGAGATACATAGGCTGAACAAGAAATTGGAGCGTTATGAAGGGACCGCTGACTTGATTGACCCCGAAGACCTGAAGAAGAATGTGAAGAGGATTATGTCACAGAAAGAGGGGCATACAGGGTCTGCACAAAAGAAAATAAGGAGGAGTATTGATTCTGAGGACAAGGGTGATGATGGAATTTACTTCGATTATGACGATGTAACCAATATTGGCAAGGAAGCAGAGAAGGAGGTAGAGAAAGGTGAATGGCAAGAGATGGAGGATGATAATTTGGAGAAAGCTGTAAAGAGTGAGGAGGATAAGAAAGAGGAAGCGAGTGTGGATGAGAAGAAAGAAGAAGAACGAGAGCAGGAGAAGAATGAGGAAGAGGAAGATGAAGAGGAGAAAGTGGAAGAGGAAAAAGGAAAGAAGAAAGATGGAGAAAAGATGGTGGAGAACAGAGAGGGAGAATGTGCCTAGGAGAAGAAAGATGAAGAAAGGATGGAGGAGGGAAAACAGGTGCAAGTTTATCAGAAGAAGAAGAAGAGATTAACGTCAAAGGGAACTAGGGGACCAAGTACCAGAAAGCGGACGCGCTCACAACTAGTCCGCACCCCTTTCACTCAAGAAAAGAAGAAGGAAGTTCATCAAGAGATAATTAACATATCACACCACAAGGAGGAAGAGAGGGAAAAAATCAGGTTCTATTGTAAGCCTGATGAATGCACTTGGGATTTTTTGGCGAAGAGGAAAATCAAGAAGAAGGAGGAGGCTCTTTTGAAGTTGCTGAACGAGGATATTCCTAACATTGGTGATTTTAGCATACGTTTGATTGATAGTAAAGGAACCTTCATTCACAACTTTAGAGTACCTCAACACGTATTATCAAAGCTCACACCAGATGAGAACAGAAGGATCTCTGAGTTTTGCAATCAAAAAGCCCATCAGTAAGTTTAGTCATTCTCAATAACGTTTGCTAGGACATGTTAGCTTTCATTGTTACGTGTTACATTTCCAGGTTTATGTTAAGTATTACCCATTTATGCTAACGTTTGCTAGAAAATGTTAGCTTTCATCGTTACGTGTTAACGTTTCCATATTTATGTTAACTTATACCCATTTATGCTAACGTTTGCTAAATCATGTTAATATTTCCATATTTTTCTATAGTAAGTGGTTGAACGAGGTTTGGATCTTATTGTTATGTTTCAGGTCACGTGTTATTGTTAACACATTCAACAGTAGTGTCGATTCATTGGAACTTCTTAATCTTCTACGTGGCGGCCGTATCGATGACCATGCAAGTTTGATATGTTAATCTCTTACGCATTTTATGAGATGACTGGGTGTTGGGTAATTTAATTTGTATCTGCCCCATGGTAAATTTACAGGTGATGGAAGCTCTTGTAGATAGGCTCGTCACATGGCTAGAGAGGCCAGATGTGGAGTCCATGGGCAACCAATATGGGGTTGTATCGACTTTCTTCTGCGTAAGCATTAGGTTCAATCTCCTACCATTTTAATCTCATGTTTACAATTGGCTTATCATTATTTTTTGGCAATACAGCATAGTCTTTATGCAGTCACCCCAGATTTTCCACATCTATACACCTCTTTCATACAAAAGCATGTTGCCGCAAGGAAGAATGTACTCCTTATCCCGCTTGTGCGTCATGACCACTGGCATGTGGCTGAAGTAAGGTTGGATGAGGACGTTGTCAAGCATTATAGCTCGGCTGGCCATAGTGCATACGTTGAGCCAGTAAATAAAGTAATTGCTTTCATGGACCATATGAAATCTGGTTTTGATCCGAATAATATTTGGAGAAAGTTCCGATATGAAGCCGTCCCTTGCGAGCAACAGACTGGAATGTTAGTATTTCATGCATTTAAACATGTGTTAGTATGTTAACTAAATTTAAACATTTTCATTTTATTCAGCATGTTATATCTAACTATCTTCTCCATCTTATATCATGCAGCTTTGATTGTGGTCTTTTCGTTCCTTTATATATAAAGGCTATAATTCATGGGGTAGATACCACTCAAGTAACTAATCACTCCGAAGAGTCTGAAGTCATCCGTGCCAGGCTTGCAGCTGAACTCCTAATAGAAGGATGGGAATAGAAAAATCAAGTGGAGACAGTGGAAAAGGATGGGTGAATGATATCCTAAAAAGTGATGTGTACGAACAGATTGAATTGGGAACAAAACTAACTGGCATTTTAATTTCGTTAACATTATTGCAGCTTTGTATCATTCTCTTTAATTGTTAATTCCACTGTTTGTGTAACTGGTTGATAGTGTGGATGAGAAGATGCACATATCTGGTTGTGAAACTGGTTGCTATTGTAATCATTGCTAATAACAGGTTGAAATGCATCACAGTTCATGTTGACTTATACTGATAGAACATGTTACTGATATATTGAGAAAAAACCAACATTGATTTACATATTCCTCCTAAGGGTTAACATAATATAAGAAAAGATGACATGTACTCAACCACACAGATAACCTATTACGCTGAAAGTAAACAAATTTGCCAAAAAATTGGTAAAAAACCCACTTTCACTAAAAGTTAACGTATAACTCTGATAGTTAACCACTTTCAGTAAAAGTTAACGTATAACTCTGATAGTTAACCACTTTCAGTAAAAGTTAACATATAACTCTGATACATAACCACTTTCAGAAAACGTTATCATATAAATGAGATAAATAATCACTTTCAGTAAACGCTAACGTAAAAGTCTAATAATTAACCACATGGCTAGAACAAAACGTATAACTCTGATACATCACCCCTTTCAGTTGGGAAATTAACATAAATGTCACTAAATTGACTACTTTTAGTGAAAGTTGACACAAAATATTTAACCACTTACAGCAAAAGCATAACAAACTGAAGTTTCTTTCAGTTGATTTTCATCTTACAGATCACAATGTTGAAGAAAATTAGCA
>BQKN01065161.1:99139-116540 GCA_022839385.1 Asparagus kiusianus
AAGGACCCCATTGGATGTGAAGTTCTTATGTAGCATTGGATTGATGGGTCTCATGTTCTTTTAATTAAAGGGGTATTATATGCCTTGTATTATGATACAAAATGTAAATACTCAAATCTTTGGCATTAAATATTGACCAGCTAATTAATATTCTCAACACAGTACACATTTTTTGTGAGTTGACAATTGTGGTGAAAAATGCATTTACTGAGTGATATTATTGGGATTTTATCTCTATTGCGAATTACCTGCCTCGTTTATGTGTAAAATGCTATGTTACATATGCATTAGAACCATGTCCCGTATGAAAACCAGCTACAAATTACAAAAAATATGGTATATGTCAGAGATAGTTGTTTTCTATTGCGAATTACCAGCCTCTTTCTGTTGACATATTTATATTATGCAAGGGGTTATTTGTAAGATGTGTTTTGTAGGGCTTATATAAGCCCATGTCATCTTATCAATGAGATTAGGGTTTTATCTATTTTCTACTTGGTATCAGAGCCTCCATCCAAACCTTAGCCGTCGCCCCCACCCCCAAACCCTCGCCGCTGTCCCCCTCTCGCTGCCCCCCTCTCGCTGCCCCCCTGCCCCCGGCTATGCCCCCCCTCTCGCTGCCCCTCCCCTCGGAGCACCCCCCTTGCTGCCCCTCCCTCGGAGCACCCCCTTGCTACCCCCCTCGCACCCCCCTCGCAGCCCCCCGGTCTTGCAGCCCCCCCTCACAGCCCCTCTAGCCCCCCGCTGCCCCCCCTCGGAGCACCCCCCCCTCGCTGCCCCCCTCGCAGCCCCCCCGGTCTCGAACCCCCCTCCCCCGCCAATCCCCAATCCTATGATTTGTAGCTTGTTGGATACCCTCAACATCTCAGTCATAGAACTGATGAGAGGAGCTTGTTCGATTCCTTCGACATTTTAGTCCTAGAGCTGATGAGAGGAAGAGTGTATATCTCACGGAGATGAGATATATCACTTTCGATTCTTGTTTCCTCTGAGAAACGAGAATTTTGTTGAGATCTTACTCTTGTTGTGCAGCAGAAGTGTTGCCGAATTTTTCACTACGCACAACAAGGGTTTGAAGCAAAGGTGAACAGGTGTTGGGTCTGAAGTCTGATCGATGGAGGAGATCATCAAGAAGTTGAACCCCGCGGAGGTGTCAACTTTGATGAAGCTGATGAAGTTGTCGGCTGGTGAGAGCGCGACAAAACCATCGAAGAAGTTGGAGCTTCCGACCATCGATCTGAAGCTTGATGGATCAGGTATTTACCTGAGCTGGTCACGACGGGTGAGATACACTCTTGTAGGGAGGAACCTGAAGGGTTACTTGACAAGAGAGGCGACAGAGCTGGATGAGGACTCGGAGGGAAGAGATGAGTAGAAGTCCACTCATATGTTAGTGTACATCTGGCTCCTCAACTCATTGGTCCAGTCGATCGCTGCCACAGTGGATGACATTGAGAAAGTGAAGGACGTCTGGGAGAAGTTGAGGAGGACCTATGATGAAGTGGGGAATAACCTGAGGGTGTTCCAGATTAAGGGAGAGATCGACGCCACAGTCCAGGGAGAGAGGACTATACAGGAGTATGCCACAGAACTGGAGCGCCTATGGCTAGATTGTGATCATTTCTCACCTCGGACGAGCTGCAAGGACCCGGGATGTAAAGAGCGGGAGGCCTTTCTACAGGAGAGGACTATAGTGTTTCTCAAGGGATTGACATCAGAGTTTGCTCAGCGAATTGCATTGCTGCTAGCTCAGCCGAAGATTCCCACGCTTGAGGAGGCTGTCTCGGCTATGATCCAGGAGAAGACTCGCATTAAGCTGCAGGCGGGGACAGGTGGACTTCCTGTGGTGAAGTCAGCACTGGCGGCCTCTAGCAACACTAGATCCAGGGGAGAGACTCGGTAGTGCTACAACTGCGGTTAAGTGTGTCATCTAAGGCATGCTTACACCAAGCCACCCAAGGAAAGAGATTCGGGTGAACGTGGACAGTTCAGAGGTCGTGGTCGTGACCGTGGGGGTCAACGAGGTGGAAGAGGAGCAAGCAATCAGACGAATCTGATGGTAGCAGAGGGAGAAGAAGAAGCTGAGGTGGTTTTTACTGAGGAGGATCATGTGCTCCTGGCGATACTCAGGAGGAAGCAGAAAGTAGCGGGGGATGGAGACAGGAGGAGTGAGACTGAGGAGGCATCCACTTCGTTCTTCGCTAGAGGCAACACTGTTACCTATGCTCATCCGACCAAAGGTACTGATGACATACATGCTCTTGCTTCTATGTCTCCTGACAGATCACCAGAATGGATAGTCGACTCCGGTGCGTCTCGACATGTGACAGGTAATGCGAGTGAGTTCTCATCATATACTCACCTAGCATCGCCTGATAGTATTCAAACAGCTGATGATATATTTCAGCCAGTGATTGGTAATGGTACAGTCGATTGTACAGGTTCTGTAACTTTGCCTAATGTTTTGTATGCTCCTTCCTTTCCCGTCAATCTTTTGTCCATTAGTGCTATCATCCTCCAACTAAAATGCATTGTTTCTTTTAATATTCTCAAGGTGATCTTCCAGAAGAAGGGGACAGGACGGAGACTTGGGACTGACACATGGCGTAGTGGACTGTGGTATCTGGATTGTGAAGGACTAGATTCAGCGTTGGTGTCAATAGTAGAGAGAGCAGGAGTAGGATCTGAGATGAGTGCTGAGAGTGTGTTGATGTTTCATCACCAGCGTTTGGGACACATCCTTTAGTGTTTTAAGTAGATTGTATCCATCCTTATTTGAGAAAGCAAATAAACAGAAACTTATATACGATGCATGTGAGTTTGGAAAGCTCACTAGAAGCTCTTATATTAGTTCTGGTCATAGGAGTTCTCATGCATTTGACCTGATACATTCAGCTGTTTGGGGGTCTTATTCCACAAGTTCTATGAGTGGATACAAATATTGTTACTTTTATTGATTGTTTCTCTCGCGTTACTTGGTTATATCTAATGAAAAATAAAAGTAAAGTGTTTGGTTGCTTTTAAGATTTTCATAGGTATGTTAAGACTCAATACGGAGCAGTGGTGAAGGTATTGAGGTCTGATAATGGGACAGAATATACCAACAGAACGCTTGGGGAATACTTGTCCGCTTAGGAAATACAGCACCAGATGACATGCACATACACACCAACCCAAAATGGGGGTAGCGGAGAGAAAGAACAGATATCTTTTAAAGGTTGCTAGAAGCATGATGATCTCCATGAATGTCCCAAAAATATTATGGAGACAAGCTGTGTTGATCGCAGCGACGCTGATCAACAGAATGCCCTCGAGAATGCTGGATTGGAAGTCTTCATGTGAGACATTGAAGAGAGATAATGGTGGACTTCTTCCACTAAAGGTGTTTGGCTGTGTGTGCTTTGTGAAGGACAACAGACCATCTGTCGGGAAGCTTGCCCCTAGAGCGGTGAAGTGCATCTTTGTGGGATATTCTGCTACTCAGAAGAGATATGTTTGCTAGAGCCCGGTGGAGAAGAGGCTGTTTGTGAGCATGGATGTACATTTTCGAGAACTCGAGCCATATTATACCCGGAAGGTAACCACACCCGTTGGTGACTCGCCCGATACTGGAAGTATGAGGCGAGAGGGGGATAATTGTAAGAGGCGGATAATTGTGAGAGGCAGGTGAACAATGAAGAGAATAATATGAAGAAATCGATTTCTGTATCGATTCCTTGGGAGGGAGAATTGGCTGAGGAGGAGCAGGAGAATGAAGAAGAAGAGGAGAAGGAGACAAGAGGTGTTAGGCCCACGATTCAGGGGGAGCTACTAACCTATAGTAGGAAGGGAAAGCAGATTATAGGAACAGTACCTACAGTGTCACTAGTATTGCCAAGTCTCTTACTAACGCCTGCCCCGACTCCTGAGACACCTACACCACCACCAGATTCATCCCAAGGTGATAACATTCCTCTCCCCATTCCTCCCATATCAATATCAGTACGGAGGACTACTCGTAGTAATACTAGAAATCCTCCCGATAGATATGGATGAGATCTTGCCCAGTTTGTATCATATTCTAACATTCATCCTGCACATGGAGTATTCATTACATCATTGGACTCTGTTACTGTACCTAACAATTGACAGGTTGCTAAGAAGGACCCAAAATGAAAAACGACTATGCACGAAGAGCTAGGGGCTCTTGAGAAGAACCGTACTTGGGAGTTAGTAAAACTACCAAAAGAGAAGAGAGTAGTTGGATGTAAGTGAGTATTCACTGTGAAGCAGAATCCAGATGGACAGGTTGAGCGTTATAAGGCTCGTCTTGTGGCAAAAGGGTATAGTCAGACGTATGGAATCGACTATGATGAGATTTTTGTACCGGTGGCGAAGATGAGCACTGTTCGGACCTTGATCTCTCTGACAGTAAATGATGGATGAAAGCTACACCAACTAGATGTGAAGAATGCATTTCTTCATGGAGATTTGGTGGAAGAGGTATACATGGAAATACCACCAGGATTCGACACAGATCAGAGAGTGGACAAGGTCTGCAGATTGAAGAAGTCTCTCTATGGCCTGAAGCAATCTCTCCGTGCTTGGTTCAACAGATTCAGGTGAGTTATGATAGGTATGGGATACCGACAGATTAACGCCGATCATACCGTGTTCTTTCGACGGAATGAAGGTCACATCACCATGCTTGTCGTATATGTGGATGATATGATTATTACAGGGGATGATGAGAAGGAGATTACCCAACTCAAAGTGAGCCTGGGTAAGGAATTCGAGGTGAAAGATCTTGGTTTGCTTCGATACTTTCTTGGAATAGAGATAGCTCGAGGAGCGGAGGGGATTGTCCTCTCCCAGAAAAAATATGCACTGGATCTTCTCAAAGAGACAGGTGTAGGCTGTCTAAAAATCGTAATAGATAGCTTATCCCCCATTAAACACCGATGATGAAAGTTACAATCTGACGACTTCTAGAAGACTACAATTTGAAGACTTTCACGTAGATCGCTGAAGGTTATAATCTGACGACCTTCACGACAACCGATGAGAGCTTTAGTTCAACAACATTCACAATCAACATCGGGAGTTACAATCTGACGACTCTCATATTCTCAAGGAGCCAAGACGAAGATTGCAAGACAATGATCTTTGCAACGCTATGACAAAAGAGATTACTTGTTGATTATCTCTTCAAAGCAAGACGCGGAACTCATCACCGCGCTCTAAGACCAAAACGCGAAGGTCCTCCCCGTGTATCAACACCAAAACGCGGAGGTCCTCCCCGTATGTCAACAGTAAAACGCTGGAGTCGGACCCGCGTTACAACATCAAAACGCGAGGGTCGAACCCACGTTACAACATCAAAACGCGAGGGTCGAACCCACGTTACAACATCAAAACGCTGGGGTCGAACCCACGTTACAATATTAAAACGCTGGAGTCGGACCCGCGTTACAATATTAAAACGCTGGGGTCGGACCCGCGTTTTTCAACGCCCAGCGGGTACCCAACTCTGCGTCTCTAGTCTAAAATACGGAGTTAAGTTCCTGAACGCCAACGTGGACGTTTGACTCGTTCAAGCACGAGCTAAACGGTTGTAGAAACCGTTTTCCCTCCATGATCTGAGGGATTTTCGCCCCACTTGGGAGCGGATTAAGGGGTCGGTTACACCCCTCTCAACCCCATTATGGAGAGAATTAAGGGGGCGGTTACACCCCTTAATTCCCTATAAATATGGGTAAACTCAACTGAGTTTAAGCTGGCTTTTTGGAACGGAGCAGAGGGTATTCGGGCATCCTTTCGGGGGGCATTTTTCGGATCTGGGGTTTGGCAGCAACAGAAGAAATCCTTGGAGCATTTTCTGGAGCTTGGGAGATCTGCAACAAGAGCTTCTTCATCATTGGCTTATCAACCGAACTTTCGGTTCAAATCAACTCTTTTTCAAGAGTTAAAACTCGTTCAGAGTTATCAACTCATCAAGAGTTTCAAACTTGCCACGCAAGTTCTCCATAACGTCAAATCGTGAGGAGAAGATATTGTTCCAGTGAATCAAGACGTGCGGATCGTCAACGGAGAGCAAACTCGACGTGAGCATTCGAGGGAGACACTCCATCGCCACCGTGAAGAACCCAGTTTTAAACAAAGGGGAGAATCAAATTCGTTCTCCTCTCTTTTGTAATCAGGAAATCCAATTGTAATCGAGATTGAGAGAGTTGTAATCATTCTTTTGCTAAGCAGTTAGAGAGAATAAAATCAAATACGATTCTTTTATTATTTTTCTTATTACAAATTTTCCACCATACAACAGGGATGTTAGGGTGCAAACCTGTAACTACACCGATCGATCAGAAGTTCAAGCTGGGTGCTGAAGCTGAAGAACCAGTTGATCGTGACAGATACTAAAGGCTGGTGGGCAGGTTGATCTATCTGAGTCACACACGTCCCGATATCTCTTTTGTAGTGAGCGTGATGAGCCGCTACATGTATGATCCGAGGAAGGGTCATATGGATGCTGTGTACCAGATTCTGAGATATTTAAAGAGTGCCCCGGAAAAGGACTGATATTCAGAAAGAATGGACATGTGAGCATTAAGGGTTACTGTGACTCTGATTGGGCTAGCTGTGCTAATGACAGGAGGTCCACCTCAGGATACTGCATCTTTATAGGAGGTAACTTAGTCTCATAAAAGAGCAAGAAGCAGTCAGTGGTGGCAAGATCGAGAGCTGAGGCAGAGTATAGAGCTATGGCCTTAGGAGTTGCTGAGTTGCTATGGTTAAAAAGTATGCTGGTGGAGCTAAAGCTGGATCAAGGAGCTAAGATAAAGTTATGGTGTGATAACAAGTCAGTCATCAGTATCGCTAACAACCCAGTGTAACATGATAGAACTAAACACATCGAGATCGATAGGTTCTTCATCAAAGAGAAGTTGGATAGTGGACTACTGGAGCTAAGTCATGTTTCAACTAAGGACCAGGCAACAGATTGTCTGACTAAGGGATTTAGCTCAGTAGATATGATTAGAGGATGTGACAAGATGGGCTTAGTGGATATCTTTCGCGTTGACATATTTATATTATGTAAGGGGTTATTTGTAAGATGTGTTTTGTAGGGCTTATATAAGCCCATGTCATCTTATCAATGAGATTAGGGTTTTATCTATTTTCTACTCTTTCATGTATAAAATGTTATGTTACATACGCATCAGAACCATGTCCCATATAAAAACCAGCTACAAATTGCAAAAAAGTATGATATATGTCAGAAATAGTTGTTTTCTATTGTGAATCACCATCCTCTTTCATGAACAAAATGATATGTTACATGGGCATCAGAACCATGACCCTATGAAAACCAACTACAAATTGTAAAAGTATGGTATAAGTAGTTTTGCCCCCCATTCTCGTTGAAGTTGATATGATCTACTCATTTATAGTCCAACTGGAGAGGTGGGCCTGCCATTTAAAGCAGTCAACTGACTTGAACACTTTGGTATGCATGACCGAATCCCCTTATTTGTCCCTTAACCAATTGCCAGATATAGCTCAAACTTCAATTGCTGTACATCTATCTTTTGGAGTATTTATGTGTTCTCCAACATTTGGTTTCATGTGAAATTGCTTTCTACAGAAGGCACTATTATTATTTATGATATTGAGAAAATTATTTGTAACTCAGATTTTCCATCTTACTGGATACTGGTAGTAGAAAACTGTCTGTTGCTTCTGGTACTTGTCATTAATCCTTAAGAACCCAATATCTTAATGCATTGATTAACTAAATTTAATGTTTCCAAATGTATGCATCATTTTTTAGGTGTGACTTCACTTTATTACTCATCTTTTCTGAATAGGTTCTTAATGTCTTCAATTTCTGGGGTCTCTTGAATAGCTGTTGTCACTGTCTGAAGATGTATAGACCTTAACTTTATGAATAATTTTCCAGGAGATTCTCAATGGTTCAAAATGCTCACTGGAGTCATTCACTGAAACTTTTGTGGCAAAGATGAAATCATATCCTTAACATTGATGCAGTTACTTGTTTTTTTTCTATTATTTATTTTCAATACCTTTTCTGTTAGTTCCTGAACTTGTCTGGTACAGTCGCTGGTAAAATTGTTGCCATGAAAAGTATAGCAGCATACAGAAGTGGCTTGGACATTGATACAGATGTCAGTAAGAAGGCTGCCGAAGAAGGTTTGCTTGAAGATTTACATGGTACGTGCAAAGAAAGGCTGTACGAGACACCTGATTGGTGAATACATTGTATGGTTATGTATTTATTGCTTTTTGAAATACATGATGCTTATGTTGCAAATTTTATTTTCTACAGCTGGGAAGCCTGTTCGGATCAAGAACAAGAGCTTTATCGACTATTTATTTACATGTAGTTTGAACGTTGCTTTAAGCTTCAACTTACCTATGCAAATTCACACAGGGTAACAAAATTATATGAACCTTTCACACTTCTGAACTTCTTTCTTACTGTTTATTTAATGCTTTTTTCCTCATCCATAAAACTATATCGGTCTAATATTTGGTTGAAATTTTCAGTTTTGGAGACAAGGACTTGGACTTGAGGCTATCTAACCCCCTGCACCTTCGCTCTGTTTTAGAGGATACAAAGTTCTCTAAATGTAGAATTGTTCTTTTGCATGCATCTTATCCATTTTCCAGAGAAGCATCATATCTTGCTTCTGTGTACCCCCAGGTCTGTTCTTTCACGAATCAATTTGTCATAAACTTTATGTGCTCAATGATTATTTGCTTCTTTACTAGTAGGTCTACCTTGACTTTGGGTTGGCGGTGCCAAAACTTAGTGTCCAAGGGATGATTTCTTCTGTCAAAGAGCTTCTAGAATTAGCACCTACCAAGAAGGTATGCCTCTTCCTTTCTTTCTATCCCTTTTATGGTTAGTCTGAAACTGCATTTTTGGACTTTTTGGTATTTGCAGCATCATACTTTTTGACGTTGTATTTTTGCTGTGATTTTTTGCATTTGTATTCACTGATTTGTTAATGTCACGCCATATTTTCACTGTGAAAAAGATATACTTAATATTTTTTCTCTTTTCTCTAGAGTTTTCTTTGAATCATGCTACTTCTATTAGTTCAGTTGTATCAACTCCCATTGACCATGTAGCTCTGACACTAGGCGAGTGATCAGCCATCATGGATAATGAAAGAATCTGCTGAGCCTATTTTGTGGTTGCAAATAGGCTTCTGGAAATCATTCTCCTCCAGCATAATTTTCCTTTGAAGTTCTACATGCGTGTCAAGCTATGTTTGAAAATTTTCCACATAAATGTTTTCACTTATGCGGACATCACATTCCTTTTATCATTTAACTGCATTGGCTGAGTTTTAGATCACTCTTGCATCCAACAACCATTCTATAAGCCTTGAATTTACCTAGAAATTTAGTGTATGAAGGGTCACCATTTTTACATCTGCATATAACCAGCTAGTGTGGTTGTTATTTGGCGAAATGTTGGTTGCTTCTTGTAGTTACTGCTTGGTTTTATTATTCCTTAAATTGTTGCATGTTTTCTTCATAAAAATGCTCAAAGGAAATTTACTCTTGCTATTCCAATACTTATGTCATTACATGTAATATAGTGATGCTATTTTATCATTGCTAATTTACTTGTGCATTTCTTTCAGGTGATGTACAGCTCTGATGGCTATGCATTTCCTGAAACCTTTTACCTAGGTACGCTAACAGTGATCAGAAGATTATGGGAATTCTGTGGAAATTTGTTGGATTCAATTGGAACTGTTACTCATATCGTTTTGCTTAAATTTGATAGATTATATCACTGTAGTGAGTTTTTTTGAGCACTTATAATGTTTTACTGAAATGGAAAAAAAAAGTGGATATCCTCTTGGGAATTTAATTCATCTGATTCCCTTATGTGTAATGCCTATTTGATGCATTTGATAATCATGTTAGCTCTTCATTTAGACTCTTCCACTTTGGGAAATATGGAGGTTTTCTCCATGGTCGCATGATTGAACTGTTTGAACATAAATGATACAGTTAGCCATCTTTCAACTGGCCTTTTTTAGGTTCTGCGACAATACCTGCTCTTTGTTAGTTGCTTTGGAGAGAAACTGGGAGCTCATAGTGGACATAGGGTGGATATTAGTCATAAAATGTGGAGCTTCTCAATTGAGTCAAGCTCCTTGTCTGACTCCATTTTACTGTGAAAAGCCTAAATGACCATAATTAGTAATATTTATTTATTTTTTATTTGTTAGGAATAATTGTTGTGAAGAAATATAATGTTCAAACTTAGGGGTGGAGATAGAAAACATCTCATATGTTTGACAGACAACATCGAGTAGCTTGTTGAACATTTACTATTATGCCATTCTGGTGAGTGTCCAGTTGTTGAACTTGTCTCAGTTTCTGTATGCATGCTGATGTCCCTCAACCAATTGTTTGGCAAATCTCTTCTAGACTATTGGACGAGCTGTTTTTCTCAGTGAAGCAAAACTTAAACCTTGATCTAATATGAAGATATCAAAGCCATTCCTTAACAGGCTAACAATCACAGTGAATTATGAGTAATGACAAGCCGGAAGTCAACCTGGTGAAGGATGAGAAAAAGCTACAGTTGATCCAACATGTAATATCTGTTACTTCTATCAATACTAGCCAGATGTTCAGGGCGTTCACCACTAGGTTGTGCTACTTGTGAGGTGGTAATTCAAACTGAACAGGCTTTTAGGTTCAGACTAATTATGGTGGCAATCCTGGTACGGAGTGACTTGATATATATGCACATATGGTTATATCCAGGATAGAACATAGTGAGACTGGTGGCTTGTTTTATTCTTCATTACTATTTCTCCTAAGTTTGTCGTTTATCTGTCAGCTTATAATTAACATTTTCTTGATGTACAGGTGCAAAGAGAGCACGTGAAGTTGTACTGAATGTTTTGTCAAATGCATGTGATGATGGAGACCTTACAATTCCTGATGCTTTGGAAGCAATTGAGGACATCTTCAGAAGAAATGCATTACAAATCTATAATCTGAATGCTATTCTTGGGTCTATAGATTACAGAGGTCCCAAACTTTGCAATGGTATTTCTAAAACTTATACAGGAGGAAAGGATATAGTGTCTGTTCGTGTCATGTGGGTCGACACTTCTGGCCAACACCGATGCCGGGTCAGTTTGTTTCTAAGAAATTTGTACGCTTTTGGTACGATTTCTGTGTACAATTTCTTAATTTGCCATTATTTATATAATTCTTTAATTAGCGAGTAAAAGAAGTATTTATTGACCAAAATATCATAAATAGGAGATGAGCAATAAAAATCAGTCTTATTCATCTGACTAGATGTACTTCCATTGATGGGCACTGTGGCGATTAAGAGATTTATTTTACTTCATTTTAGTTGTCCATTCAATTTGTAGTGGCGATGTTGGATAGATGTTGACACTTAAAGTGGGCCATTATTGCGTAATAGAATGATAAGGTATCCAGTTTTTATTCTATCATGGGTTAGCTTGTCCTGGATTGTAGGTGGGACTGGATGCCACACCTGCAGCATGTGCGTCATTATGGATGATCTATTGTCACAAGCTATTTAGTTGCCTCATTCTCTTTTAATATTGCTATAATGGATGATTTGTTTTCTGCTTGAAGATGCTAGTTGGACTATTGTTATCTGCTTGAAACACTATCATCAAGCAGTTACTCAAGAAGTCAATCAAAGGGAAAATTGATGTGGACTATTTTGCATCAGCATGAAATCAAACGTGGAGTTACCCAGAAGTAACTTTGACTTAATGCATGGAATATTGAAATGTGTTGTTGGGGTGGGGGTGGGGGGGTGGGGTGGGGTGGGGGTGGGGGGTGGGGGGCGTACCATTCTGCACAGTACCTCAGGTCATTTCGATAACTAGCATCTCCAATTCAAGTCAAATGTACTTAACCATGAAGCATGTCTATGGATATGGTAGCTTACTATGATGGTCTCATGGACAAGGGATTATACGTATTCCTGGAATGCATAGGATATAAGTGCATATTTTGTATGTCTATATCAATTATAGTGCTTTTCTTTTTGTGGTTAATGTGGAATGTGTAATGACTGCAAATGCATCTAGAACTTAATATGCATAGCTCGATGAGGCGATACAAGATTGCTAACAATATCATGTACGCGACAAGAGTTGGTGACAACTTATTGATAGTATAAAACTTATGAGTACCATGTGTTCTGAAAATTAAAATTTTGATTTGATCTGATCCTGTGAATTGATTGCTTATGACTGTTGTTTTTTCAGGTGATCCCAGTAAAGCGATTTTATGAAGTTGTAAAGAACACTGGTGTAGGTTTGACTTTTGCATCCATGGGGATGTCTTCTTTTTGTGATTCTCCAGCAATTGGGACCAACCTAACAGGAACTGGGGAGATTAGATTGGTTCCTGATTTATCAACAAAGCATAGACTTCCATGGTAACTCTATTTCTTTTAGAGGATATTTGGTATGAACTGGCAGCTCATTTATCAAAATGAGCCGTGAAGAGATAGGAATGTGAGGTCCATCTTATCCGATGTGAGTAGTAGGATGAACCAAGTAGTCTATCTCTTGGTTGCGCATTTAGGAAAATAACAAGACCAGTCTAACTAGCTGAGTATTGGGTTCTTGTTACTTCTGTCAGCATTATGATTTGTCATGTCAAAAATATTCCTTCTCGTTATGTCATTCATTAGAGAATTTCATTCCTTCATTTAAGCTGCCTGCGCTAGTTTATGTTTACTTATCTTTGATGAATGTGCTATGTGTTTAAACTTAGGTTGTTTATAGTAATATAAATGTTGAACACGAAAGCATTTTTTCCAGTCTTTTATGGGAGTTCAAATATGAAAAGAAGAATTTCAAAGGCTCAACTAGTGCGCGAAGCGGAGAAAACATGTTATATGTCAAAAAGATGAGGTTCATCCTGGTAAATGACTATAAAGAATTTGAGCAATGGTGAGGCCCATCCTTCTACTAGGAGTGTGGACTTCACCAATTTTCTTGGCAGTTCATTTTGTTAAATGGGTTGACAATACACACACACATATACACAAATACACACACACACACACATATTAATGGGTATCATATGTCATATGAGGGGATTCCCTCATATACAATGATGTGCACAATCTCTACTAAGTGTGGTTATGAGGCATTCCCTCTCCTACTTTATTAACTTGATGGAGATTGTGCCACATCATTGTATACGAGGGAATCCCCTCATATGGCACATGATACCCATTAATATGATATATATATATATATATATAGCGTAATGATATTGTGAGATGGTGAGCTCAAATCTTATCGTTAGCTAGAATAATCGGCTCATCAAATTCATGATCGGCACCGTGCATCTTGTTCGACATGTCATCAAATGTATATAATAAAATTTTTGCGTGAGTTGGAGCCTTCTAGAATATGAATCAAACTAATTTGATATATTAATTTTTCAGGCAGCTTTAACAGCCATCCTTTGTACACATAGCTAAGACAGTGATTAAAAATTTCAAAACAATATAAATTTTTCTACATACAGATCATGATGAATGCAAATCACTGTAGACGGTGTTGATTATCGTTTCGAGAATAGACTAGCTCACGATAAGAATCTGAGCTCACCCTCTCATTTTATCATTTTTCTACACACACAAATAAGAAATGATTGCATCATAAGAAGGTAGTTAACTTCAAATGATGACATAGCGTGTAACCGAAATTGGTTGGGCATTTGCACCAAAAAATACTTAAGTGTCCCAGTAAGGAGTATCGACATGAGGATAGTCAATGGTACTGTTAATTCCGCTGCATTAAAACATTGAAGTTGTGAAGATCAAGGGTTATAATTTTATAATCTAACATGGTCCTACAGATTGAGCTACATCTTCATGGGTTAAAACCCAGGCTCACACACCGGTAACTTTTGCTTTTTTAAATCTTCTTTAAGTGCATGTCCGGTGTGATTTGAACATGAACTTCTCTGATACTATCTTAACGTCCTTTGCACCTCATCAAAACTCCGAAGTTGTGGTGAGGTTGAAAGTTTAATTTTATACTTAAAACAGATTAAGTATTAATGACTTGGGATAGAGCTTAAGGAATATGTTTGTAGACAGGTTTAAAAAAGAATTGTTAAGTTAACAAAGAAGCGCTAATAATGCAGTTGAATCTCAAAAGGATCCATGTAGCTTTCCCTATCCTAACAGGTGTGGAATAAAGCTTTATTACACTGTTTCTGCTACACTTGTTATTGCAGCTGCTGCATCTTCATCAAGTATGTCTGTTTGCAGAGGCTTTTTTCCCCCAGAAGTTGGCTCACTGTTTGATTCTACTGTGAATTTTCTAAATAAGTATCAAAATATGCATGATGAATGAGATGCTAGTGTAAATCATGTTGTCTAAACCTGAAAATTTTCTTCTACAATAGGGCAAGGCAAGAGGAAATGGTGTTGGCTAACATGCAAATAAGGCCTGGTGAAGCTTGGGAATATTGCCCAAGGAGTACCTTACAAAAATTCACCAAAATTTTGAAAGATGAATTTAACCTGGTATGGTGAAGTTATTCTCTGTAATATACATCTAAGCCAGTATGTTCTTTGTTAATATATATGATGTGTGCCTAGGTATTGAAAGCCGGCTTTGAAAATGAATTTTATCTTCTTAGGAGCGTTTACAGGTACCTTTGTATTAGTACTTCAAATCAACTTTTTTGTTCATTTATATAGCTGTGCGGCTCACATAAAGGTCATTTGCAGAGAAGGGAAAGAACAGTTTGTCCCTTTTGATTCGACGCTCTACTGCTCCACTTCAGCGTTTGATGCTGCTTCCACTATTTTACTAGAAATCAATTCTGCTCTTCAATCCTTAAATATTTATGTTGAGCAGGTATTGCACTTTATTCATGACCATTATTGAATATTTTTTCAATTGGTTTGATGACACGCAAATAGGTGAACTTAAAAGAAGATCACTTAGTCAGGATTTTTATAAGATAAGAAATGATCATCTTTATCCCTACAACATTAGTGGCGATTGATTGATTTGATTCCTTTTTTTTTCCTTCTTTGATGAAACAAGTGAAAGCACATAATAACTTTTTGCGTAACTAATGGGAGAATGTTTTTAACACTAAATCCCAGAAATAAATTTTTCACATGCCCAGAGCCAAATGAGGAACCTATGAAATGAAACAAGCCTTTTTTTTACATTAATTTCAATTTTCTGAGATGGTCTGCTCAACCTTTTTATGTTTCCTAGGCAATCAACTTTCTCCCAAGAAGTCTGTTGCATGTTTCAGCGCCATTTCGTTCTACCTTGGCCGGAAACTGTTGTATCAGGCTCCAAAATTAGTGCAAAGCTTTCTCAAATACATGGAAAGGTGCAAAAATAATAGCTTTTTAGATGAATTGAGAAAATAATGTTTTTTAAAGAATTGAGAAAATAATTGTTTAAGCATACTAGAGCTATAATTTTCCATTCTTTATAGGGTTATTTATTTGTTGAAGTAACGGAGACACTCGTAATCAGAGCAATATGCATGGAATACAACCATGTTTTTGTAAGATGTAAAAAAAGAATGAAACTTGACTGTAGAATTGAGAATTAGAAACTTTATCAGATCACCTTGTTGCACAAACAATGCTCTCCTCTTCGCATGAATTTTCTACATCGTTAACATTGTATTTGTTATTTTCCCCTTCAATGCAACTCATGCTGTGGTTACAGGTTCAAAATATTAATTTTCTGCTGCTTGTTGGTTGTTCATATTGCCCGTGTTTATTATTGAATCATAAAAGACGAAGCCACTCACGGCTATATTTCATGAATTCATCTCATCGGTTACATTAACCGAAGTGCTGACTTTTTTGAACTTCTCTTCTATCAATTTTGGTTTGTAGTTAAACTGGGGTTTAACAATTTCTATTGGACATATATCCTTTTATACCATGGCAGCTACATGCAGAATCTGGAAAAGGACAATTTGAAATAGCACTTGGGTATACGGACTGCATAGTAGCAGCTGATAATTTGGTCTTTGCTCGTGAGACTATAAGAAGTGTTGCAAGAAAGCATGGAGTAGTGGCGACTTTTGTCCCAAAGTAAGCTCAGCTTTTTAAGTTTCCAATCAATATGTTAGCTTCTTGGCTAGCGTATTCATTGTACATATTCAGTATTAGTCACCATTGGTTAGACTGTTGATGTTGTGTACACGCTTAGGTAGACAAATTTAAGTATAAAGGAAGAAAATGTTAAGTTCTGGGTTTTATTGAATTTAGGCATCTGTTATTAGCTAGGGAATTTGCAGATGATTATATTAATGACTGATTTCACCGCCCAAAGGCAACTTCCTAGGAGATGACATCCCATCTGAAAGTGCTCCTAAGCATGAATAACTACGAATTTTTCCACAGTTCCTCTGTAAAAATGCTTTCTGCGCTTTAATTTTTGAGATTATAGAAACCCACAGTTCCTCTATAAAAATGCTTTCTGCACTTAATTTTTGAGATTATAGAAAGTATGGTACAACAGAATCCATCTTGTGCATATCCCATGACTATTAATCTAGGATTTTGGTGTTAATACACTCCCTCCATTATGATTCAGTGTCCTTGATATATAAAACATTCTGCCAGTCAGGCAATGCAGATTCTACTTTTCTCCTCATAGCACTTGTGTCCATATGAGGCTTTTAGTTCCACATATTTCCTGACAGTATAAGCTGCATGATCATTTTTAACGCCATAGAAAACTTCCCATACGTTACCTTAGCACTACTATAACAATGCTTAAGTGGTTCCTCCCACATAAATGCTAGCTCAATTTAATTCTTAAGTTCGAGGAACTATTATATACCATATAACTTGTTCATATTCATGTAGTCGTATACACACATTTGCAGTGGAAAACCACAAAATGATTTGTGAATTCATCCCCAAATATTGATTAGGGATTTTGAATACAAGTCTTAATAATTTCTTTTAAAGATTATCCTGAACAAGCTCATATTTGAATTGTAGTTCCTCACCATGTTGGTACCACTGTTATGACTTCCTTAGATGTTTGAAACTAAACCAAAACTGACTAATAACAATGCGTATCAGCTGAGAAACTAAACCAAAACAAAAAATGACTAATACAGACGCATTAGCTGAGAAACTTAGCAAAACTGAAACATTGCATTACAATAATGGAAGATGAAAAAGAAATGACTGCAATTGAGTTTTTGAAGCATTGCATTAAAATAATGGAAAAATAATAATAATGGATCATATGATTCTCTATCTCCCTCGTTTGGTCTTCAAAGAAAAAAAAAATTGCAGGAAGAATTTGAAGAGACCATGGTCCCCGCCAATCAAAGGAGCAGT
>BQKN01065161.1:117512-159303 GCA_022839385.1 Asparagus kiusianus
TATTAAATTAAATAGTAACAAACAGAACTATAAAAAAGAAAGGGACATATTTTAATGTGAATGAAACCATTCATGTCGAGGCTGAGTGTTATCAATTCCCTAACTGTCCACTATGCCATAACAAATCAAATGGTCATATTGGAAAATTCTTTTAACCACATAGACTGATGGTTCTTATCCCCATATGTTTCCAGCACGCTTATTTTTCTTTTACTGATTTGACATTGAATGCAAGCACACAAAAAATGCTATATAATATACATGCGTGCAAAAAAAATAATGTAAAGTGTCGAGCTGTGCCTGGCTTAGCTGGGCCGGGCCTTATGTGGGTCGGGCTTGATTCAGGCAGGGCCAAGCCACTTGTTCCTGGTTTAGGGCTTGACCCAGTCAGGACCATAGCCTAGGTTAATACCAGGCCGGGTTTAGTCCAGCCCAATTCGGGCCAGGCTGGTTCGCGCTAAAATACGAGTTGGGCCAGGTTGGCCCATGGTTCGGCCCTGCCCATGCCCAAACTTTTATCACCTTTGAACTGGTGCTATACGTCGTTTAGAATCTTTAGATCAATTGGGTCAAAGTACAACAATAAACCTGCCTTTTATGCAACTCTTGCCTGCATAGATAATGTCAGGCTATTTTTTTGAAGTTCAAATGGTAAGGCATGGAGAACATAGCAGACCGAGAGAAGAAATATAAGCGGTAAGTACAAACAGAGACATGGTGTTTAAACTCTGAAGGTCAAAATATGGTACTCTTTAACCATAATGAAGAGGGAAATTCCTTTAGATTGTGCATTTTCTTCAACTATATTAGATTTTTCATTAAGATAATCTCTAGATTAAGGAGTATAACAACACTAAGCTAGAAAAGAAAGTTATATAATCTATAAATATAACAGCACCGCAACACTAAGCTAGGGGATTAGTTATAATACCCTACAGATTAACAATACTAGTTCTTATGCACGTGCAATGCATGTGGTTAGATATCAAAATTTTTTATTTTTTATTTATTTTCTTACTATAAAATAAGTCAGATTCATTTTGAATTAAAATCTATAAACATGGATTACTACTTTTGTCATAAATTTTATTTAAACATTTTAAAAAAATTTATGAAATAGATTTGTGTATAAAACTGGGATGAATATACTTTTATATACTTGCATACACAATATTATATTTTTTAAATTTGTAATATCAAACTTCATGTAACATATTTGTTTATCAGATTAAATCATCAATGTTCAATTTGTTTATCCTAGTCATTAAATGTAGTGTTAAGTTTAAAAAAAACACAATAATATATTGTTGATGTGTTAATAAAAATATAACCAAATACTTAATATTAAGATGGCTTGTATAAGCTCAGCACAGAGCACATACTTTTCACAAGACTGGAAGACATCTTAATTATTGATAAAGTTAAAATAAAAAAAATAAATACTAAAGATTAATGGTGACTCTAGTATAATTTTATATGACAAAATCATTCACATAAAAGTATTAAAAATTTTGCATGAAAATCGCTTCTAAAGGTTCCTAATTTTACTCAAAAATTAAGTTTTACTATAAAATATTCAAAAAATATTATCCTTTATTCGTTCTTTATTCATATTTAATTGAGTCGAGATCAATCCTTCTCCACATTTATCTTTTTCCTAGGTAATTCTACAGTAATGCCTTCATCGTCTACATCAATTGTGATATTATGTTAGAATATAATAAAGAGCAAAAGATAAGACAAAAGTCTAGAAATATATTAAGATATACTTGGATCAATCAAATTATATTATTACTCATAATTGATATGCATCAGAGATAAAATGTGTTGATAATCTTAAACTATAAAACAGATTATTTGAGCCCTCGAACATAACTTTTTTAATGCAAGCAACCATGAAGATTAATTTTTGAAAATCTATTGGGGCTAGAAATAAACACTAACAAGTTTGCAGTGGAAGATAGGGGAGAGTAATACATTCTTAAGAATTATTAATCTTTACTTAATTTGTTTATAATGACAGTATCTCATTATTAACTAACTATAAGGCTTAGTACATTATTATTTTTTATTAGGCGTTCAAGGCAAACAGAGGACCCAGATGAGTCTTCATCGTAATGAATGTTATATAATTTAAGTACAAAGGAAAAAGGAGGGTTGATCAATGGTGTAGTTTGTGAGGGAAAAACTCTAACAACTTAATTTGGGTATGTGGATATATTATAGATGGAGATGGAGAAGGGTGGTTTTGAAAACAGTGGTGTTTGGGGGTAATTAATATGGTTTTTGTTTGTTTGGTTTTCTTCGTTCATTTTCGAGATATTTGTGGTCCTGTGGATATATATACCTATAGCATTGCTACTCTCTTTTGGTTTTGTAGAAGAGTTTGGGTGTAAAAAAATTAAAATATCTAATCTGGTTAAAGTAGGATTATATAAGTTAAGCATATACATAAAATTTATTTTAACCAACACCTATATATAAGTATTACAATTGACATTGAGATCTAAGATACGTGTGAGATTCTCTGACTTTTATAAAAACAATATCTATTTAAATAATAATAGTATAATTAAACTTTGTGTTCTGAAAAAAAAAATCAAATATACAATATAATTAATTACTTTAAAATAATCTAATCTAATCTAATCTAATAAGAAGAAAATAGATGAAAGTGATTTGAAAATTATTACAATTTCATAATTCATAATTTTTATCTAATAAGAAGAAAATAACAAAGACACATACCTGTTGAAGGAGATGAAAGTGCTATAAAAAATTATTGTAATTTTTGATCTTAAAAAAAGATCAAACATATAATATAGTTAATTGCTTTAAAATAATCTAATATAATCTAATAAGAAGAAAATAGATGAAAGTGTTGTGAAAATTGTTGCTATTTCATAATTCATAATATTTAAACAATCTAATCTAATCTAATAAGAAGAAAATAACAAAGGCACACACCTATAGAAGGAGATGAAAGTGCTATGAAAATTATTGTAATTTCTTAGTTTATATATATTGGTATGCGATGTTGCATGTGAGAAGATAACATTATAAATAGAGTTCTATTTAAATAATAATAGTATAATTAAACTTTAAAATAATTATGCAGTACTGTGAACTATTTGAATTTTAGTCGGTGAGAGATCATCACGTTGTGTCCTTAGATCGTGACTGTTTGTTTTAATTTTACTTTTTATAATTTTGAGAACGATTTTTGCCTCTTTAATTTGTTTGGTGGATTTTGCAACTATCCCGTCCACACTATGTACATTTGTAGGTCTTGGTTATTTCTAGGTTTGACCTTTGGGGCAGGCATTATTTATCTCGTTAATTTATTTGGTTTTTGCATATACGCCCTTCATCTTATATACATTTGTAAATTTGATATTTAATAATTTCATTAAGGCTTACATTTCAATTTAAACCATATCATTATCTTTATACTATGTATATACAATAAGAATTGATCAATTTATCAACTTACTATTACTTAATGGAAGGGTATTTTTGTCTACCGAAAGATTTCTCCAAACTCGTGCTTTTAAAGGGAGTGATTACAACAATAATGTAGAGGAAGAGGTTATAATAAAACTATATCTATGTCCTCTCATACCACTTTCAGTGATCGATAATAAACTGAGGGCAATGAGTATGAGCTGACATCACTTATAAACACTAGACCCCACTCATAAACGCTACATCTCTATCCCACCTTAGCACTTTCAGTTATCGATAATAAAATGAGGGCAATGGATATGAGCTGACACCAGTCATAAACGCTACACCTGACACCCACCTGATGTGACAACTAGGTGAGCTTAAACACTATAGACATTAGTGGACAGCTCATCAGCTCATATACATTTTTTTCCTAATAAAATACTTCTTTCATTTTTCCAACTGGAAAGCAATACTCTATATTTTACTTAGAAAGTATTTCTTTTTCATTTTTCCAAATTTCCAAATTTTTTTCTGTAAAAAGATCTTCCATGTTTTCTTACTCAACTTCTATTATGTTCAGCAAACCTAGTCTAGAGTCAAGAGTATTTTTTTTCTTGCCGTTTTTAGCGGTGATGGGGAGAGGAGATAATCTTTCAACTAATGAGTTTGTTAAATTCCTCTCTGACAGATACAAATCCTTCTGGCTGTGACGGACTTCAAAGATTGCCACAAAACTTGCAGGAATCTGTAGTAGCACTTGATGAGGATGAAGTTTTGAAGAACTTTTTTGGTGAAAAAGTTATTACTGCTGTTAAAGGTGTTCGTATGGTAAGACGCTGAAATTATCATGTTGACTTTGAGAATATTTAGCCAAGAATGCTCAAAAATGCATTACCACTTTCCACATTACACTGCTGTTCATCATGAAAATTCTCACTTTAGCATAGATGCATCCTTATTAGGTCCTTTGGCTGTTGATTGGCGAATGATGGAGAGGGACTCTGAAAGAGCGGGCAATTTTACTAAGAAGCCTTAGTATTCTTGATAGTAAACAAAGTAATGATTCAGTATTTGCATAGTTGTTATAGGTTGGTGGTATTAAAGTGAAACATAAGTTCAGATTGAAAACATTGAGAGGGGATTAAATTTCACCCTAGAGTTTATTGATTTAAATGGAAATATTGAGAGGGGATTAAATTTCACCCTAGAGTTTATTGATTTAAATGAATTATTTGACCGGGATGTATATCATCAAGTGAAGTGAAATGTCAGTGTAGATCTGATTCATATAGAGTAGAAAGAAAACGTAATAAAAATATTCAGAGGACAGAAATCCCCTCCAGGAGTAAATTGATTTATACATGTAGAGAATAGAGAAAACCCTAATTGTTGTTTATTGAGAATAACAAGAGAGATATATATAGCCATACAAATAGGGTTAAGGTTAATGGGTAACAGCCCATTAACTCAATACCCAATACTTAACTTAACACTCCCCCCTCAAGCTGGAGCATAGATGTCTACCATGCCCAGCTTGTCACATATAGTAGAGAACACCTTTGAAGAAGTAGCCTTGGTAAGAATATCAACAAGTTGTTGTGAGGACGGAGTGAATATGAGAGATACTATCTTCTTCTCCCAAGCATCTCTGATAAAATTACAGTCAACTTCAATATGTTTTGTCCTCTCATGAAACACAGGATTCTGTGCAATATAAATGGCAGACTGGTTGTCACAATGCATTGGCATGGGTCCAGGCTGAACAAAACCAAGCTCTGTCATAAACTTTCTTAGCCACACCATCTTACAAGCAGTGTGAGTCATTGCTCTATATTCGGCCTCTGCACTAGATCGTGATACTACATCTTGTTTCTTGCTTCTCCAAATCACAAGATTACCTCCAACAAAAGTACAAAATCCTGAGGTTGACTTCCGGTCTCCCATGTCTCCTGCGTAGTCAGCATCAGAGAAGGCCAAAATGTGAGTATGCCCATGCTTCTTATATAACAACCCCTTGCCAGGACAACTCTTGACATATGCCAAAATCTTCAGAGCTGCTGTCCAATGAACCTCTCTAGGTTTGTGCATAAACCTGCTCAGTATACCTACTGCAAAAGTAATATCAGGTCTGGTAACTGTCAAATATATTAGCTTTTCAATTAGTCTCCTATATCGTCCAGCATCATCTAGGAGAGAGGTATCATCACGCTACAAATCAACATTTGCCTCCATTGGAGTGCTTGCAGGTTTACATTCCAAGAGACCTGCTTCTTCTAGTAAATCTAGCACATACTTCCTTTGGGACAACAACAGACCATGTTTTTGATATGCAACTTCAATCCCAAGAAAATACTTTGGTTTTCCTATGTCCTTAGTGATAAAATGACGGTTTAGATACTCCTTAGTCTCAGCTAATGCAATAGAGTCACTCCCAATCAGCAGAATATCATCAACATATACGGCTAAAATAACCAAACCAGTTGTTGTGCGTCGAAGAAAGACAGAGTGATCAGACTGACAACGTTGGAAACCAACATTAGAAATAACCTTGCTGAACTTATCAAACCAAGCTTGAGGACTCTGCTTTAACCCATAGATGGCCTTTCTCAGCCTGCAGATAATATTCTCCCTCTGAGCAACATACTCAGGAGGTTGCTCTATATAAACCTCATCGTCCAAATCACCATAAAGGAAAGCATTCTTCACATCTAGTTGGTGCATTGCCCAATCCATATTAACAACCAGAGAGAAAAGAATTCTGATGGAGTTGAGACGAGTAACGGGAGAAAATGTTTTAAAATAGTCGACGCCATATGTCTGGGTATAACCTTTAGCAACCAGGCGAGCTTTATAACGGTCAACAGACCCATTGGGGCGATTTTTTAGGGTATACACCCATCTGCAACCAACCACAGTCGCTCCAGTAGGAAGAGAAACCAAGTCCCAAGTCCCTCTAGAAAGTAGTGCATTCATTTCCTCATCCATGGCCTGCTTCCAAGCTGGTACTAACATAGCTTTCTCATATGACCTAGGTATAGATACAGTGGACAAGGACAAGGTAAACTGACGAAAAGATGGGTTGAGACGGTCATAAGAGACAAAAAGAGATATAGGATATTTCGGGCAAGACCGTTTACCTTTTCGAAGAGCAATAGGGATATCCAAGTCAGAAGGAATAGAGGTCTCAACATGAGAGGGACCAACAGCTGGAGATGAAGGTTCAGCAGTAGCAGATTCAGGGGCATGTACTTTTGGGCGGCGAGAGTATGTCAGTAGAGGCTTCGGTGCAGGAGATATAGGAACAGGTAATGAAATAGTAGTAAGAGCAGAAGAAGGTAGTGGTACCTGTGGACAGCCAATAGTAGTGAAACCAGACGAAAAATATGGGACATACTCAAAAAAAGTAATATCAGCAGACACAAAATATTTCCTGGTGGACGGATGATAACACTTATACCCTTTTTGAGTACGAGAGTATCCAACAAAAACACATTTGATGGATCTAGATGACAACTTATCCAAACCAGCAGTTAAATCCCGAACAAAACACGTAGAACCAAAGACACGGGGAATCACAGAGAATTGTTTTTTATCAGGATAAAGACAATTGAATGGTATTAAACCATCAAGGACAGAGGAAGGTATGCGATTAATCAAATAATTTGCAGTGAGAACAGCATCAGACCATAAATACTTTGGAATATTCATATGTATCATCAGTGTTCTAGCAACATCTAGAATATGCCTATGCTTCCTCTCAGCAACTCCATTTTGTTGTGAAGTGTGAGAGCAAGAAGTCTGATGAATAATGCCATTAAGAGCACAAAATTTTGAAACATCACTTTTCATATATTCCAAAGCATTATCAGTACGAAGAATACGAACAGAAGTAGAGAACTGAGTTTTTATTTCATTATAAAAGAGTTCAATAACATGCGAGACCTCTGACCTCTCTTTTAACAGATAAAGCCACGTCATGCGAGAGAAATCATCAACAAAGATAATAAAATATCGAAAACCTTGCACAGAGGGAACACGATAAGGACCCCAGACATCGGAATGAACCAACTCAAAAGCAAAACTACTACGTTTATCGACTCGACTCCAAAAAGTAACACGATAGTGCTTACCCAGTTCACACGACTCACAACCTAAAGAGAAAATAGATGGTTGAACAGAAACTACTGATCTAAGTTTTTGTAGTGAAGGATGACCCAGACGCCAGTGTCACAATAAAGTGGAGTCAGACTGTGATGCAACAAGGCCAGCCTCTGGTACACTGTCGTCCAAATAGTACATACCTCCTCTCTCATGTCCCGAACCAATCTTCATCCCAGTTGCTAGGTCTTGAAAAACACAATATGATGGAAAGAAGGTGACTTTACAATTATTTTGTTTTGTAAACTTGCTAATGGATAATAGGCTAACAGGGAATTTGGGAACATATAACACATCAGTTAGTTTTAAAGAGGAAGTAGCATGAACTACTCCATCACCACGAACTGGAGAAAGAGTACCATCAGCAATGCGGATAGAAGGAAACTTATCAGAAAGATGTAAAGATACAAAGTGATCCTTTATACCTGTCATATGAGATGAGGCTCCAGAATCTAATACCCAGGGTTTATAAGAAGAAGCTATGTAAGCATTCATACCTGAAGAGGATGCATGAGTAGCAGAATGAATGTTCTGAGAGAGTTCTAGCTGGCGCAACCTCTCATAATCTGCCAGAGAAATCTGAACAGTAGGAGCAGTAACAGCTGGACCATCAGAAATAGTAGCAGAAATAGATGAGTTAGTCGACTCTGTATCAGCTACCTAGGCCCACTGAGGACGACCAAACTTCTCTCAACACTTCTCAGAAATATGATTGGTTCTCCCACAATGACCACACTGTCGTGAGCCCTTATCAGGTTCACCTTGTCTCCCACCAAAGGAGCCACGTCCTCCCTCTGAATCACGGCCACGATCACGATCACGACCGCGGCCTTTGCCTCGATTAGAGAACATGGCAGACTGATTCATCGTAGATGGAGATGGTGCAGTAGTATCAGAAGTAACACCAGTAGAGACCTGCATGACTCTGGAGAATGTAACAGTCAGTGAGAGAATTATATCTCCACCCAATATCTGTCCCCTCACTTGGGACTGTAAATTAGGATTCAACCCAAAAAGAAATTTGGATACTGCCAGATCACGATGATACCCTAATAGCGTCGCTGCATCAGCTACTGCAGGCTGATGCATCTCTAGTTCGTCTATCAGTCCCTTCAATTCATCAAAGAATTCCGGAACTGACTTATCTCCCTGTTTGAGCGTAAACAGTCGCTCATAAAATTCAAATACACGGGAAACATTCTTCTCGTTCCCATACATAATCTTTAGGCTGTCCCACATCTCCTTCGTAGTGGTTAAAAACATAACGCTGCTACTGATCTGTGCTTCCATACTATTGAGAAGCCAAGTCATAACACAATAATCAGATGAGAGCCATGAATTGTAGGTGGGATCTAAGATTGGTGGTGGAGATGCAAGAAGATGTGGTAGTTTGCTCTGAGCGCCAATGAAGATGCGGAAAGCTTGTGCCCAGAGCAGATAGTTTGCACCATTCAATTTAATAGTAGTCCCCAAGACTACCTTGGGCGCAGAGGTCTCACCAGCAACAATAGAAGGAGTAGTAGAGGAGGAGATGTCCGACATCGAAGTAGTAGTCATTTTTTATTTTTGAGCAACAATAGGAGACAAATAGTAGTCAAATAGGCAGATTAGTAGTAGAGATCCGTTCTTAAAACATAAACTAAGAGCAGACCAGGAGCAGGATTAGAGGCAGAGTGGTAGATAGTCATGCCCTCACGCTGCGTAGGCGAGATCACCTAAGGAGAGAGCCCTGGCTTTTGTTTGCACAAAGGCTCAATTTCTATATTCTTGTTTCTCGAAGGAAACAAGAATAAAAGTGAAATATCTCAACAACGTGAGATAGACACTCTTCCTCTCATCAGTTTTATGACTGAAATGTCGAGGGATACAATCGTCCTCTCATTAGTTCGAAGATTGAGATGTCGAGGGAATAGGTAATACGCTGTAGGGGGCACTGTAGCAGCGGTACTGTAGCGGCATCACTCTAGCAGCGGCGGCGGCACTGCAGCAGCAGCAGCACTGTAGCAGCGACGGCGGTACTATAGCAGCGCAGCGGTGGTACTGTAGCGGCAATACTGTAGCGGCGGCAAGGAGAAGAGGCGGCGGCGGCTAGGGTTTTTGAATGAGGATTTGTGGCGGCTAGGGTTTCATGCTCTGATACCATGTAGAGAATAGAGAAAACCCTAATTGTTGTTTATTGAGAATAACAAGAGAGATATATATAGCCATACAAATAGGGTTAAGGTTAACGGGTAACAGTCCATTAACCCAATACCCAATACTTAACTTAACAATACAGAGAAACACACTTGCACTTGTGAATTTTTTCTAATATTTCTTTGAAAGCCATAGCCTGGACTATCCAACAATGTTGCTCGAATGCCAACACCTGGTGTTGCACACAATAAGCCAACACACAGTAGTTCTTCTTAATAGTGCACACGACAAACTTGTGCAATATCCATGTTGGATGCACCGCATAGGCGCCTGCTTTTTACAACATTAGAACGATGTTGCTCGAACACCAATACCCTGTGTTGCACACGATATGCCCACACACAGCAGTTCTTAAGAATACCATGACAAAGTTGTGCGACATGCATGTTGGACACATTTCCAATATGACACAGGTTGATAATAGCGACACATGTGCTATAGGCCTGAAATTGAACCTAGGACTTCCCACAATTCTACTGTTTCTACTGCTGTGGGCAAGGAGGGGCAATTCTTCACCTGCACATACCCATTTGGTAAATTCCCTTTAGGCATATAATTTAAGTATTTATAGAGATGTCGTTGTGTGTCCATTAGCAAATGTAAGAAGAAAGATTTACTTCCACATCAGAAGATGGTTAATTGATATATTGTTAAAATAATGTTAGAGGCACACCACCCACCACAACCCCAACCACACTCCCCCCTCTCATTGCTACAGTAAACCGGCCCCACATGGGATTTTAAAATTTTTAAAATCCCATGTGGGGCCGGTTTACTGTAGCAATGAGAGGGGGGAGTGTGGTTGGGGTTGTGGTGGGTGGTGTGCCCCTAACACCACTCATATTGTTAAATTGTTTGGAATGTTCCTCATCTTTATTGTCACTTTGAAATATGAAATGACTGAAATGCCTTTTTGTGAGAAAAAAGCCCATTTCATTTAAACCCGTTCTCTACTAACCAGTTAAACAACACCGTGAATCATTTCTTGTGTTTTCGCCCTCTTTCTTTGTGGACGTTTCTTTTTTTTTTAAATCGTGCGAAGGTTTTTTAATGAAATAGATGTTTTCCTGAAGGGCATTTCAGTCATTTTATATTTAGAAGAACAATGTAAGAGGTTTGTTGATAAGTGTAAAGATCTGGTTTTTTTTTCACTTGTTTGTTTGGGGTGGGGGGGTGGGGGGGTTATGTATCTAGAGCACTTCAAAAGTTGGGGTGGCTTACTCAAATTAAACAGTGCAGGGAATTTTTTTTTTCTCCTTTAAAACTATCCAGATAATTAATCTTTGACTCATTTTAAATTTGAATATGCTACCGAGTTAAACCATCCTTATTTATTTGAAAAGACAAGGAGAAACCGTTCATGCTTCTTTCTTGGGTAAAGACTTACAATGATGTAGTGGTTTCTGTTTTTTTGGTATATTCATGTAAATATTTATGTTGCAGGCGGAAATTGACTACTATGGAAATAATAAGGAGGCGTTCAAGGATCTCATTCATCGGTACTAAAACATCTGAATCAAATGGGTTTCTAGATTTCCCCAATAAATATAATTAAAATAAAGAATAAGGTTCCTTATGGAGAACTGATGGCATTCATCCGATATTTGTAATATCTATGTAGTCTCTGTAACTTGTTAGCTTGTTTTTCTACACGGGATATAGCAATTTGCGCCTGTTACTTTGGTCATTGTAGCAACTGTATGATCATCGAGGCCATGTTGTTATAATTTTGTATAAAAGTACTCTTAATTATCATTTAAGAGTTTTTTAGCTGAACTTTTTGTAAGTTATCAAAGATACATGTGCTTATACTTCTTCAAGCTTAAATTTCACAATGCAGAACTGCATAGATTCATCTTACATGAAAGCATCTGATCGCTGTTACTGTGTTAGTATTTGTCAAAACTTTAATATGGATGGCCAAAGGGTCAACGGAAAATAAATGGGAAGTGAAACTACGCATTGTGTCATTTTCACGTAGCACCACCAGCTTTGAGAATGTTGATCTGTATGTATATGAAACTGCTTTTTTATCTGTATATGATTTATATTATTGGACCTACATTCGTATTTAATTTTGATGGATATGTCTATATGTTTCTCTTTTCGAGATATTTGTATCGGTAATTAGTAGGAGTATACGGATATGGTAACTAAGATTTTCGGGAATCAGGTCTAGGCTTGCGTATCTGTTAGAATGCAGATATTATTACTAAAATTTATATCGAATAGGATATGATTACGGATACAGAAATGCAGTAAAATATCTGGATCCATATTCGAAATATCCAAACTTTTGTTTTTCATACAGTTGTAACAATTTTTACCCATAAATTAATTGATTTGAGGTAAATTTTGATGATCAAGAGATCTAATCTTAGTTTTTTATATATAATGAACATATTAATTAACTTCCTTGTCTTGTATCATAGGAATTATTTTTTTTAATATTATCTAGTTTTTTCATATCTGTTTTGTGTTATATGGATATCTGCTTATATATCTATAAATATATTCTCATTCATATCTAATTTTAGCTGATATTGATATAAATTTTTCTTAAGAGACGTATTCACACCCATACTTGTGGTTGGTAAAAAGATGGGGATATAATAGGTCTCATACCGAGCCATATTCGAAAACCGTATGCATCCCTGCTTGGTGGGCCACTCAGAAATTAATTAATCATTGTAATAGAAGTTAGAGAAAACCAACTGGAGAAGAACACATCGTCTTTTCAGACAGTTAGACACGTAACGATTTTAAATGCCGCTTAAAACAATCAAATGCGCTATAAATGTGGCAAGCATCAGAAATATGACCACCTTGATTAAGACTAAAAAAAAACCCCCGCTCTCATCATAACTAGCTAGCACCTCATTATATCACTAGCATGAGTTTAATTAAGCAAGCTGTTGGATGATCGCTTCGAACCAGCTAAAAACTAGGCGTTAGATATTTAAGACAGCCATTAATCTGTATTTTTATTTTCAAATTTCTTCTTGGATTATTCTTCGTCGACCTAGAAAAGTTCTCGAAGTGTAAATATTATCACTTATTTTAGCAGGAAGTGAAAGTTTTTGCGAATACGCCCTTTTTTTTTCTTGGGGAGGAACTTACTTACTCGTAGACGTTGCGAGCAAAGTTCTAAATCAAATTAAATAAAGAATTCCATAATTTCATACGGGTTACGTGTACAAAAAGTGCGACACGGCTCGTGCTATCTCCGAAACGTTAGCTGTCGACACTTATTAATAAAAAAACCATTATCTAGTTTAACAAACTCCACCTCAAAACTCACACGCGTTCAATTCCCCGTCAACCGCCGGCCTCGTGCGAGACACGGGTGGGATCACGTGGCATCAGGGTTAACCTTGCTAATTTGTCTCATTGTTATAAGAAAACAAACACGCTAGTCTATATTCGTGTACTCTGGTAGTAGCGGCGAACGCTCATTAACCGAATATATTTGGGCCGGACCCATTCTCTTTGGGCCTCGGATAGCGACGCACACTGGTCTTGGTCTCAGATTGTTACGCGGCGTCCTTAAATTGCCAACAATGCGCGAGCAGACAGTCACCCACTATTATCCTTTGATTATTTTTCAGAAAATCTTCAGAAATTGAGACCCACCTCATATTCATCTTAATTAAAAAAAAAATCGGTAATAAGAGTATTCGAATTTCAGATCATTTTCCAAAATCCTTCTAAACTTTCAAAAATATTCAATAGAACCCTAGTAGCGTTAGTGGGATCACAGACCGTGTATCGGTTTTGTAGCTTATTGATCCTGATGTTTCCATTAAAAAAATTAAAAATTTTTCGGTGTTTTGTGAGACAGCTAAAATTTGCAGGAGTCGTTAGTAGACTTAAAAAGGGTAAGAGAGATTCATTCAAAACACCCCCCCCCCCCCCACCAAACTTTTGGGGAGTTTTCTGAAATTTATCCTTGTCAAAAAAAAGTAATAAGTTACGGTTATCTTAGTTAACTTGTTTTGTTGACCTAATAACAAATTCATTAATTTGAGAGACTAATTTTTAAAATATACAAAAGATGTAAAGAGGCTAATACCGAAAACCCCTAACATTTTGTGTTTTGTTGATTTTGCTTTCCACAAACAAAATAATCCATATGTCAGTCTGTCACCTTCTTTTTCTGCTGCTTTCGGCCGACGATTCCTGATATCGGTGTCGGCCGTCACGCAACGATTCGACGAAAACGAAACGATAAATGCCGATCCGACTTTTCCCTCCCATCTCCTCCTCCCTCTCAATCTCTCCTTTTCTTTTATTTATTTATTTTTATTATTATCGCCACCTTCATTTATTTCATAAAAAAAATTATTTATAATTCTTCTCACTCTCTCACACACTTTCTCTCTCCTCTTTCACTTTCCCTTCACCAGTTACAAACCCCACCTGCCCACCACCATCGCCAGCATCGAGGTTGGAGGAGAGAGAAGGCGAGATCGAGGGGGAAAAAAAACTTCATTTTTTAGGGGGAAAAAATCTCATCTTTTTTTTTTTCTAGAGACTTGTAATTTTTATTAGATAGATGGGATCATCATCGGGGGTTTCTCCCTCTCCAAACAATAGTTACGATTACTCCTTCAAGATTTTGTTGGTTGGGGATTCTGGAGTTGGAAAAAGCAGCCTCCTTTTTAGCTTCACCTCCTCTCATCTCGACGATCTCGCTCCTACAATTGGTAACCTCAATTTCTTCTTGAATTTTAATTATTGAGGAATCTTGGGTCATAATTTGTTGTTTAGCATGTGAAGATCTTGAAAATCTAGGATCCCCTTTGGGCCCAAATGAGTTAATGGGCCCGGGGCCTACTTACGGTCCTTGCACTGTGTCTTCTTCTGTGCTTCGTGATTTTGTTTTGAAATATTGAGGAATTTAAGGTTTTAATTTAATTTAACATGGGCAGGTGTGGATTTCAAGATCAAGCATCTTACTGTTGCTGGAAAGAAATTGAAGCTTACCATATGGGATACTGGTTAGCAATTACACATTTGGTTTTTTTGTTCATGTTCTGGGTGCTAAAAGTTTGAAAAAGCGTTTTCTGTTGAATTCGTTGATAAATTGTTGTAAATAAGATAAGACCCAAGAAAATCATTTTGATAAGGTTGTTACATTATGTATGGGAAAGTTGATCCAATAAATTGGGACGTATCAAATCCATGTCGAAATTATTTTGGTGGTAAGGAATTCAGCTTATATGCTGCTTAAACTTGAACTGCAAGCAATCAAATGTGTGTTTATGTATTAATCTTTTGTTTGTGAGACAAGAATTTTTGTGTGTTTTTCAGCTGGACAAGAGAGATTTAGGACGTTAACTAGTTCCTATTATCGAAGTGCTCAAGGAATCATGCTCGGTATGTGAAACCAATTTGACATCGCATTCGCAATTAGCTAAAAAAAAGTAGTATTATTTTTGTCTGGTATTTCCTTGTTGTTTCTATATGTACGTCACTTGATATTTGCTGTTTATTGCCATTTCTATATGCATGTTATTTGTTATATGCTATTCGTCCTCTTCCAGCGGCAATGTAATGACATATTTAAGAATAATTTGTTTTGAACGACGTTAAGATTTTTCTAAACCTCACCATCATGGGATGTTGTGGTGTTGTAAACTGATAGCTTGAATTGTAAAAGGAATCATTATTCACGGAGTTCTTTTGGAGTAACTATCTGATAAAAAAACTTAAGAGAGGTATGTTTCTCTTTCCAATCTACTTCAGAACAATTTAGAGAGAGTTTGGAGGGGGAAAAAGTGTGGGTTTTGTGGAGTGCACAAACCACTCTTCTCTTTTAGCAAAAAGGACCATAAGCTTCTGGTGGATGTTTGGTTTAAAGGCATGGAACCCATATGACTCAGAAGGGAACAGCTCATTTTGGGCGTAAACATACTTAACCTTCAGGCCATTTACTCCTTAAGCACATATGGGCAAATTCCAGCCTAATTTGATTCTTGTCCTCACTATGTCGTATTAACATGGATGCTTAAACTGGATTCAAGCAACAGCTATAACAAAGTCCACCTGGCTCATTTTTGGGGCAGAGAGGAATCATTTTGTTTTAACATTGAGATCCAATTGCTGACTTTTGTCACTAGAAATTTCTTTTTTAGCTCTGTCAGTGGTGATTTTTCTCCTCTTACCCATGGATCGTAGGCACAAAAGGTACGATCGGAAGTGATATTCTTTCTTAAATTTAGACTTTAGCGCTTAGAAAATTTTGATCTAAATGCTTAATCTGATTTAAACGCTAAAATCCTGTCAAACCAAATTTTCTTAGGTCTTAGGTCTCAAACACTTCACGTGTTAAACTTACCTACTCACTTTTTACGCTTTTTTGTGTCTTTTGGTTTGACAAAAAAATTTAAAGATCTTTTTTATTTTACGTAGGCCAGATGATGTAGATAAAATGTAACAGTGTTTTTCATATGAATTTCCAAACATTGAATTTAAATGAGAAGGATTTGTCTTCAATACTTGCCCTAAGTACTAGATGCACACATATGCATCGGGTAAGGATTTATGGTTCCCTAAAGATAGTTTGAGGTTTGAAACTTTTTGATGGTTCGTCCAAATGGACTAGCCACCCTATTCATCCTGTTTATCATGAAAATGTATATGAACAAAAAAGTTTCTACAGAAAAACTTTTATGTCATCTGTCTAAGATTTCGTTTCATTCTATATTAGACTACACATTTTGCATCCATTAGATAGACCATTAAACATCTTCCAAATGTTTATTTTTTGTTCATATACATAGTATGATGTAGAGATCAAGATTTTTCATTTTTTGGGGGCCACATATGCATCCTGCTCTGCTTATGGGAAGTGAATTTCATTTAACTTAACTGGATATACTTTGAAAGTAGAAACACGTTGTGTGATTTACATATGCACTTCATAATGAGCAACACATCAGCAGTTAGCATGGATCATGAAGTCTTATAAATCAAAAAGTTTGGTCATATGAGCAAGTTGACAGGCTGGCATTCTAGAGCTAATCTAGTTAATTAATGTTGATATTTCTTTTATAATTCCATTTTTGTCTCTCCCGAACATGGTGATGGAAGGGAATATTTTATTTAATTTTCCTACAACAACAACAACCAAGCCTTTATCCCAAATATTTGGGGCCAGCTACATGAATCTTATTTTTCCATTTTATTCTGTTGTGGGTCATTTTCTCCGTTACGTTAGTCTTAATCATATCTTTCTTAATTGCTTCTGACCATGTCATTCTAGGTCGACCTCTAAATTACCTAGCCCCATTAACTCTAATATTATCACTTTTTCTAATTGGTGCACTAATGGGTCTCCTTTGTACATGATCAAACCATTTTAATCTATTCTCTCATTTTATCCTCAATAGGCGTAACCTCTAATATACTACAGATGCATTTATTTCTTATCCTATCTTTTAATGTATACCACTATACCCACAAGACCATCACAACATTCTTATTTTTGCTACACTCATTTTTTAAACATGTTTTTTAATTGGCCAACATTCTGACCCATAAAACATAGTTCTTATAACCATTCTATAAAAATTTTCCTTTAGTTACATTGGTATTCTATAATTACATAAGACTCTTGAAGCACTCCATTTCAACCATCCCGATTTGATTCTATGCACAACATCATCCTCTATCTCACAATCATGCCTAATCATAGATTCTAAATAGTAAAAATGATTAGTTTTAGGTATTTCTTGGCCATCAATATGTACTATATGCTCTCTTTCTTTCCTACTTTTACTAAAAATACATTTCATATATTCTGTTTTTGTTTTACTAATTCTAAAATCTTTAGAATTAAGAGTTTGTTTCCATCTTTTTACTTTAGCAATAATGTCTCTTCTAGTTTCCTCAACTAATATTATGTCATCAGCAAATAATATACACCATGAAATTTCATCCTGAATGTGCTTAGTAAGTTGGTCCATAACTAATGCAAAAAGATAAGGACTTAAAGCTGATACTTGGTGTAAACCTATGGTAATAGGAAATAGTTTAGTCTCTCATTCATTAGTTCTTATTCTAATTGTTACTCTATCATACATATCTTTAATCACATCAATATATATACTAGATACATGATTCTTTTTTAAAACCCATTACATTACCTCTCTAGGTACTTTATCGTAAGCTTTTTCTAGATCGAAAAAAATCATATGCAGATCCTTTCTCTTCTCTTTATATCTCTCCATCAATCGTCTCAAAATATGTATAGGTTCCATAGTTGACCTTCCAGGTATACAATCAAATTGATTTTCAGATATAGATGTCTCTTTTCTTAGTCTTTGCTCAATTACCCTCTCCCAAAGTTTTATAGTATGACTCATGAATTTTATACATCGATAGTTTGAACAACTTTGTATATCCCCTTTATTCTTATATATTGGTATCGAAATGCTAATCCTTCACTCATTCGACATTCTTTTCGTCTCGATAATCTTATTAAATAGTTTAGTTAACCATCCTAAGCCTATATCTCCAAAATATTTTCAAAATTCAATAGAAATATCATCTGGTCTTACGGCTCGTCCACTTTTTATTTTCTTTAGAACATCTTTAACCTCGCTAATCCTAATTTTACGACAATATCTATAGTTCCTACCATTCACTATATGGTCAAAATCTCTATTTTACTCACTTGTTTGATTTTTATTAAACCTACACCACTCTTTTATTTCCCCGTCGGTCACTAGAACTCTTTGATCCTCACTTTTTATATACCTAATATTACCCAAATCTCTACTCTTTTTTTCTTTAATCTTAGCAATCTTATATATATCTTTCTCTCCCTCTTTAGATTTTAACTTCTTATAAAAATTTTCATGAGTTTTGTATTTATTTTCACTAATCGCTCTTTTTGCTTCATTCCTTACTAGTTTATATTTTTCTAAGTTTTTCCTACTCCTACATTTTTGTCATTATTTATATAAAGTTTTTTTTCTCTCTAATAATTTTTTGTACACTCTCATTCCACCACCAACTCTCCTTACCGTCTAATCTACAACTTTTAGATTCTCCTAGTATATCTTTAGCAAGATTATCGATAGCGGATAACGTCGCGTAGCGGTGAGGCATCGCTAAGGCTATTTGGAGCTATTGCGACAAAATAGCGGTAAAAAACACAAAATCAAATAGCGGTCTAATTTAGATATGTATAAATTCTAAAAAAAAATTAAAGAAAAAGATAGAAAATTTAAAAGTGTATATTTAATGATTTAAAGAGATCCTAAACATGAAATAGACATGTAACCATCACATAATACCAAAGACGACTGAAGGAGAAGTCAAAGAGTCGTGGTCTTCGAGAAGATGAGCTGAGCGATGAGAGGATTGCCCTAGGAGGGCTCATGGTAAAGGAGATGAGAGGAAGTGCTGAGTTGGGTGTCAGAGGCTATGAGAGACGGCGGGAGTATGCCAAAAATCGTGGAAGGCGATGGAATGCAGTGGTCAAGAATCGAGTTTAATTTTAAAAAAACCTCAAACCGTTTTTAAATAACAATCAAAAAATGAATTTTGTACGTAATCACCCGTTATTTATCGTTACGGTGCGCTATTGGTTGCTTTTGCGAACGGAAAACGCACATTTCACAATACGTCACTGCTATTGGGCGATAGCGTAGCGGGAAGGAACGCTATTAGCGCCACGATTGCGGGGCTATTTATCTCTATTTATAACAGTGATCTTTAGCCACTTTTCTAATACAAAAAACATGCTATTCCACATAATATTAGTCTTATTATCTATATTCCATATATCTTTTTTCATTATCTTATCTTTAAAATGTATTAAATTCTCTCCTTTTACATTCCACCATTTAGTTTTTAGTCTTTTGTTCAAGTTAGTTTTTCTACTTTACTTTTTAATAGATATGTCTAAGACCTATGAAGCACGGACAAGCATAACATGAAGCCGTGTCGTGTCGTGTCCGTGTCGGACACGTGTCGAACACACGTATCCTATGCATTTTTTAGGATTTGTCTCGTGTCGGCGTGTCGGATGGCCGTGTCGGATCCGTCTCCGTGCTACATAGTCTAAGACCATCAATCTATGTTGTGTACTTAAACTCTCTCTTGGTATAACTTTACAATCATTACATATTAACCTATCTGTCATTCTAGTAAGAAAAAAGTCTGTTTGACTATTATTAAAATCACTTTTAAAGTGTTCATCCCATTTTCTAAATAGTGTATTTGCTATTATCAAATCATATGATATTGCAAACTCTAGAATTGATTTACCCATATCGTTCTTATCTCCATACCCGAAACCTCCGTATATCCTCTCATATCCATTATTATTCTTACCAACATTCCCATTAAGATCCCTTCCTATAAGTAATTTCTCTCCAAATGAGATTTCTTGTACTAATTCATTTAATCTATCCCAAAATTCCCTTTTACTACTCTCGGGCAAGCCTTTTTGTGGTGCGTAAGTACTAATAATATTAATAACCTCTACACCTAAAATAACTTTTATTAGTATTATTTTATCAACAACTCTTCTTACATCTACAACACTTTCTTTTATTATATTATCTGCAAGAACTCCCACTCCATTCCTATATTTCTCTTTTCCCCTTTACCAAAGTTTATATCCGGTCTTTTCAATTTCTCTAGATTTTCCACCTATCCATTTAGTTTCTTATAAACAAATTATATTTATCTTTTTTCTAATCATGAAATCCACTAATTACATTGTATTTCCGGCAGTGTATCTATATTCAAAGTAGTAAAAAGTAATTAAATACAAAATAAAATATAAATACTAAATAAAATAAAGTAATTTAATACAAAAAAATCAAAATACTAAAATAGTATATATAGTATATATAGTAATAAATAATACTAATAATATGGTATTTAGTATAACTATGTTTTTATAGTTAATTTTATTTAACTATTTTAAATATATTATATTATGTTATATAGTTAATATAACTATAATATTATTAAGTTAATTAATTATTTTAAGTTAATTAATTATTATTTCATTTCCATTAGGGTAAAGTGACTAGTTTAATTCTATTTTCTTGTAAAAGTCTTCTACCATTTTCCCTCTTAGACCATTCTAGTCTATGCCTAATACTATTGGGTACCCTATTAGAGGATTGTAGATTTTTAGAACACTCTTGCTTACTTGTCATTACACCGGGGTGACATCGATGTAATGCGTCGCTTCCGGGGGACGCTCTAGCAAACCACCATTGCTTACTTATCATTGCATCGGGGTAGGATCGATGCAACGCGTCGCCGTGGGAACGTCCCAACGAGTATATAATATGATTCATTTTGCATGTGGGTCTGACTATGTTTTACGCTGGTTATCGGCTACCTAACACAACCCTCCTTTATCTTGGCTTGGGACATGCAGTGTTGACAAACAACGCTGGCGGAGTTATTTTATTTAATTTTCCTGATATATTTTTTAGCACAATTCTTATTTTTCACCCTTGTGGTTAGATTTTGTTCCTACATGAAGGTCATAAATGTGATTTTGAAGCCAAGTTTGTGTTTCAAAGCGAGAAGTGAGATGGTGGAAATTGATCTGCTTTGTTTTTTTGTTTAAAAACAAGGCTATGAGTCATTGCTTATAGTTATTTGCCTTCAATTCTATATCCCCTCAGATTTATTCCTGGTCAACTGATTTAAAATTAGTTCCTTTAGTATTTTTTTTTTCTTTTCTTTTCCCTTTTTTCGCCTTGTATTCTAGCTTGCATTGTATGGACAATGAACTGACTCTTGGATCCTTTTTTTTTTCTAGTTTATGATGTAACAAAGAGAGAAACTTTTACAAACCTATCTGATGTATGGACCAAGGAAGTAGAACTTTATTCAACAAACCAGGACTGTGTCAAAGTTCTCGTCGGAAATAAAGTTGACAAGGTATATTGCATTTATATGTCTTTCCATAAATACTGCTACAGCTTTGTTTCATCTGTTTTATGTATTCTGCATGCTCAACCCAACTATCCTGCAGCATATCTTAATTTTTACTTGCATAATGTTGTCAAGTTACATTCTATCTTTTATTTTCTATTTGTAGCTCCTCAATTTGTATGCCTGTCTTCTTTTAGTATTGGTATCTTAAAAACATTTCATAAACAATACATAAGTTGTTGGAGTTGGGACATTACAAGATAGGATTGGCACTTGCCACCTCTTTAATTTATATTTCATTTGGGATAAGAAGCCTTTGGATTCACCAGGTGAGAATCCATAGGAGTTTCACCCAGAAGTGCATTAACTCATGAACAAGGCATTATCTTTTGTCTAAAGGATAGTTGGCTACCAGAGAGATCAATCCTTTGGCTAGGAAGGAGTTTAACTCAAAAGATTGGGCTAATATTTGGGTTCTAATCCTTAGGATTTTACTCACACTGACAGCCAGATAAGAATTTCGTTCAATTTGAAAAAGTGATTGGAAAATTAATCGAGGATTAGATGTATTGGTGGGTGTATCCAAACATGCACAAGTCACAACTCATATGCCATCTTCCAAACTTGCAGCTAGCCGGTGTTTTTTTTAATTAATCTCACTTCCTTTGTGAAGTAGCTTCCTTAGAAATTCTTACAACTGTACCTTGATTAACAAATTTTGCAAGAACTGCAATGTTAAATTAATACTTTTTTGTATAGGCATGCTTTTTGCATGAACACATGCAAATAGATATAAATTGATGCTATTCAGATACCTTTGTTTCTCTTTCGGTTCTGTTTTATCATTTGAGTAAGGGTGAAGTACAACATGATCATCTTAATATATCAAGCTTGTTATTTTGTTTTTGTATGCATCTGTCTGTTACTCACGTTTCGGACATTATTAATTATTTTCATCTCTTTTTAAGGAATCTGAAAGGGCTGTAACGAGAGAAGAGGGAATTGCCCTGGCAAAAGAATATGGATGCTTGTTTCTTGAATGCAGTGCAAAAACTCGATCAAATGTTGTGAAATGCTTTGAAGAACTTGCGTTAAAGGTACATAATTGTTTTAAGGATAACAGCATATGACAATGACCACTGGGGATGTTTCTTTATATTACTCTTGATATCTTTGCTGCCACCTTTTCCCAAGAAAGCTAAAGCCATAAGGTGGGATGGTGAGCCAACAAAAAAAGGACATTATCTACACATGGGAGATGGCCCATGCACCTTTTCTATGTACGACAACACATGGAGGCAACTATCAACATTTACATCAGGGTTTGAAACAGGAAGCTTTTTTTCCAGCTGCTCTGGAAGAAACGATAGACACTACTTAACCCAAAAGTTTAAGAGCTGGATGGTGCACCTATGGCTATGATAAAAATCATATTTCACGGCATGCAATATTATAGCATATCTTCTCAAAAATTGTACAGAAATCTCGTTTCAATTAAATGATATATTAGAATAATAATTACTAGCAGCATTGCCATTTCACTTGGAATATAGAAGTTACTCGAGGTTTTGTATAAATAACGTTAGATGGGGTGATGTATGAGTTGAGGAACAGTAGTTAATTATCAAGATTGACACAAAATGGTCACTTGAGCTTTATCTTTATGACGATAAAGTTATTGTTCTGTAGATTAGATGTTTCAGTTTCCATTTGGGCCACACTTGCCCATACCAACCAGCAAATCGACAGACCTTTGGATTATGTGACTTAAAAATGATTAGTATGTGAACTGGATTAATCATTACCTTCTTGTCATTTTCCATTTTCCTTCAAACTGGGGCCATCAAAGGAGCAAAACTATATGTCGAGACAGCTCCGTGGACAACCTTGACAGCATTTAACTCAATTTGATGTCAATGCTTTAAGTTGGTCACAATTCGTATCCAGAAAACTATTGGCAAGAGAGGGGCTCACCATCTGTAATAAGTCTATTTGTCAGTAAAACCTGTCTTATGTTTGTAGTTTACTGTTTACCCCATGCAAGCAATTTGAAACTTGAGAAGTCCAGAGTAGTCTAGGGACCTAATCACCTAAAGACAATGAATATGATAATATTTGTTTTTTGGAATTGTATCAATATATGGAACACACGTTTTTGTGCACTATATCTAACATTTGATTTGTTTTTTGCCATATAAAATTGCCTTGGTCTCTATTATTATTTTTAGCAGGAATACTAGATTTGTTAACTATACCGCAGTAAATTCAGTGATGCAGGCTCATGCTTGCTGTTGATATTGCTTAGGATTTGATTGTCTTGGTGATTAACTATCATTCAGTTATTTCCACAATTTACACGTTAATTGTATGAGATTCCTACTTTGCAGATTCTGGAAATTCCTAGCCTATTGGAGGAAGGATCTACAGTTGGGAAGAAAAATATATTGAAACAGAAGCAGGAATCTAATTCGAGGCAAAGTTCTGGCTGTTGCTCATAAACTCAAAAGAGCCACAAGAATTTGAAAATACAACCAGTCTCCAAAGCAATGGATTTAGTGATGGCATACTAGCCATTCATCAATATCCTGCTTTAAGATCGTGTACATGCGTTTGTATTTGTTGACTTCTTGTTGATTATTGATGTATTGATGTGTGAGTGGGGTGGATTGGGGAATCAAAGAAAGGAAATTGTGAGTTTGTATCATATCATTGTAATCGCTTGAGGTGTGTTCAGTTTGATCCTTGTATCCATAATTTTTTTATCATTCAAAGATATGTGAGCCCAGAAATATGTATTGTCACTCCTGCTCGAGCTACCCAGGAACTTGCGGTTTCTTACCTTGGCTGCTTTTCTGCATGAGAAAGACATTTTAAGATGGCATGCGATTTTGATGCATGCCCTTACTGTCCCCAACCTTGGACTTTCTCCTCTACCTTGAATTGATGTTTGAAATTACTCATGAAGCAGTTGCAGCTACTTGGGATTAAAATAAGGCTTTGCTTACTTCATCAGCGTGATAAAGGGGTTTGCTTGATCTCTTGTAGTATTTCCATTTTATCTTTTGGTTATCGATGTGGAATATCATCGATTTGGAACCTGTGTATTTGTTGTATTTCTCCTTCCAGTATTATGAAAAGCATTTCCTAGAACGATGAGATAGTTCGATTTTTTGCTGCCATAGATGAGCGTAAATTCTACCGAAACACTATAATAGAATGTGATGATCTATATCATTCATTGATATTTTTTTGGGTTGTTTTTTTTTGGGTGGGTGGGTGTTGGTGCGGGGGTGGGGGGGATTAGTTAGTTGAGAAATTTTAGCTCTTACATATATGGTATTAATCTCTAAACCAATTTATTAATATTGGAATGTTCGGATAAAGTCCTTATTCGCCATAAAATGTGTCATTATTTCCAATTGCCATGTATGTCATGAATTCTATGATAGCGCTACAAAGTTTCTTCTTGTTCGCGAGTTTTAATTCATCCTATCACAGATGATTGTATATAGGTACGAGCAAGTTGCTTTTTAGTCATGTCAAATTAGCTTGATTATAGCAAGAAAATAGTGTGTTATATACTCTAATAATAAGAGGATTTAAAGATTTACTATTCATGCTACAGTAAATTACTACATGCAAATGTTGATTACTGTAGCATTCTAAACTATTATTGTAGCAGTTACAACAATTAGCGGGGCATTTAGAAAATAGAATTACTGTAGTAAAAATAAAAAATGGGATCGTGCTTGCCGGCTTGAACATAATATATGCTATTTGAATATGAATTTATATACAGTTGTGTATGGGTAGTAATAACCAAATTACCGCCAAGAGAGAGAGGTCCGGGTCCGTCCCCTTCTTTTTTTAAATCAAAATTGATGACACATTAACGAACCTCACAGTAAATAAACCATTTAGATAGTTCACCAACAAAAACGACCAAACTTCAGTTGTCTTGAGGATTTTCACAATGCTTAGGCATGTCCCTGATCAAAGCTCCTGGTAGTTATTTTCTCGTAAAGCCATACATTTTCTTAGTTCTCACTCGATGATGCCGTGGAATAAAACTGAATGGATGAAACGATTCCTTTAGAGTTCCAGAAGCGACATTTTTACATGTGGAGTCCAAAGAACATTTTAATGTTGTGCGCAGCGGAAATTTCGGCAGAGTTTCTGGTGCACAATAAGAGAGAAAGATCGATAAGAATTCTTGTTTCTCAAAGGGAACAAGAATCTGAAGCCTAATACCCCATCAAAGTGGGATATTTGCTCTTCCTCTCGTCAGCTCTAGGACTGCGCGTCGAGGGATCCTAAAACTATTACAATGGCCACAAACTCAAACAACCAATTTTACGTGGTTCGGCAAACTGCCTATGTCCACGGAGCAAGGAGGGGGGAGATCTACTATTAGAGGGAGATAATACAACTCGGGTTTACAACCACTCAATCTAATCCCTCACACAATTATCCCTCTCAAAAGCCTCACACAAAAAAAACAGCCGTCAACACCCAAGAACAGCCACCAAACAAGCCAAAGAACAACCTACTTCTGCGTTCTCCTGTTTGCACTTGCTCTCTGCCTTTGAACAGCTCTGCAGGCCGCCTCTTTAATTTCTCACCTCTGCTTCCGCGTCCAAATCAGTCCCCAGACTTGCACACGCGCAGCCGCCAAAGAAAAAGAACTGCTCACCCTCCTTCTCACGCCAAAAACCCTAGGTTAAAGCCTATTCCTATTTTATAGCCTGGAGGTTAATCGGGTGGGCCTGGCTTTCGAGGTGGAACCGCTGGACAATTTCAATTCTCCGCTGGACAACTTCAATTCTCCAAAGCTTGTGGCCCCCACAAGCATCTCTTCACGTGCTCCAACAATTCTCCACCTCGGTGAAGTTTTTCCAAAACTGAGCCGACACTAACCAAACCAAATGCCTCACTTGTTGTGTCCACTACGAAGTGAAACAATTCACGACAACGGACTCAATCCATAACAAGTCGAGAGCCCAAATGAGAATGCAAACACTCTCTAAATGTCGATATCAACTCACCAAATCGGTCTCACCCCCATCAAATAATCCAACCCGGCTGCATCATAAAGACTGCCTACGTATCCTCTTGCCCAAGGAATCAAGCCTTACGTAGTTCACCCAAATGGTAGTGAACGACCTCAAACTAATAGAAGAGTTCACAACCCTTCTCCAATATCATCAATTCTGCGGCTGATAGCACCTTCAATAGCCTCAAACACCTCCACCTGAGGTGAACCAATGACCATATCCAAACTGCATCTATCAGCTGCATTCGAATCAGAACCCAACTCATCATCTGCATCCAAAACAAATTGATCTCCAAGCTGTGTCACCTCAGCTGGAATCCCAAACAATACAGTATGATCTGGAGTAATCTTCACCCAATGTGGAGTAGCATCACTCTCCACCCGCTGCGATACCTCTAAGGTCTGTCCAAAACTCTCCACCTGCTGAGAGTCAATTGGCTCCCTCATCGAAGCCTCAACCAAAGTGACACAATCAGACCTATCTTCCAATGGAGTTTTACCTCCAATCACAGCAGTTGACAACTCTTTAATAGGATGACTCAAATATGTCGAAGCCTCAGTCCAGAACCTCTTCTGCAAACCATTGCTCGACCACAAACACCGCTCCTCCTCCAGCAAGGCACGGTTCTCCAAATTTATCACCCTATCTAGCTGCCCCAAGATTTCCTTTCCAACGAAGTGTCTCGAAATGCCGTGAGCTCGGCTCCAATACAGAAATAGGTCCATCTTGTACCTCCCACCAGAATGGAGTACCTTCACCTTTCTGTCTATCACACACTTCTTCAAACTGTTAGAGACTACTAGGACTTTCTCCAATGGGGATTTGGTTGTAACTCAAACACGCCTAGAACAGCCACTAACAAAGGAAACCAAACGCCTATTACCTCCCAATGATGCCCCCTTGGAAGGCCCCCAAACATCCACGTGAACTCCTCCAGAACGACCTTTAGCACGGTGAATAGAGGTGCCACACTTCACCTTGGTCTTCTTGCTCACATCAACATGTTCACTGGACTTCAAACTGCAGGTCTTCGCACCCTCTTTCAATCTATGCGAGTAATCAATACTGGAATGGTCAAGCCCCAAATGCCGCAGTCTAGTCGAATCAACAGAAGTCGTCAGCTCTCCACCTGCCACTATACTTCCAGTCAAGTAATACATGTTATTCCTCCTGACGCCCTTCATCACAATCCGAGAGTCTTCCACGATCTCGAGAACCATATCCTCAACACGAACCTTCAGACCCTCTCCAACCAAAGCTCCAATCGAAATCAAGTTCTTCCTCAAAGAAGGAACATATCTCACATCGTTTAACTCTCTAACAGTCCCGTCAAACAATTTTATGCGAATTCTTCCTATCCCAAGGATCTGGCATGCACGGTTATCAGCCATATAAACCACACCACTATCCACCAGCTTCTTAAAACTGGAGAACCATTTCCTTCTAGGGCACACATGATAGGTCGCACCACTATCCAACATCCACTCGGATTCCTCCGAATAGCTATCTTTCGGACTGATAGAAAACGAATAAATAGAAGAGTCAGAATTATTACCATCCGATACGATGTTTGCTTCTGATGATGGTTGCTTCCCTTTTCCCTTCTGCTTATTTTTCATCCATTCGTCGATCTTTGGGCAGTCTTTCTTCCAATGACCAGTCTCCTTGCACCAAGCACACTGATCTTTTCCAATTGTAGGATGCCCTACTCTAGACTGTGACTTCCAATTCTTTCGGTTTGGACCCTTCCCTCTTGCGACCAACGCCTCCGCTACCGGCTCAACTGAAGCCTCCTTATCCTTCTTTCGAAGCTGATAATTCACAAGTGCAGCGGTGACCTCACTATACGAAAGGGATGCCTTCCCATTAATAAGAGTAAGGACGAAGGTCTCATATTCTTCGTCGGACAAGGAACTCAACAACAGCAACGCCTTGTCCTCATCTTTAATTATGACATCCACATTCGCCAAATCCGCAAGAAGCTTCGTGTAGTGGTTCATGTGATCTCTAATGGAGGTTCCCTTCTTCAACTGGAAACGATAAAGTCTCCTCTTCAAATGCAAGCGGTTCTCAACACTCTTTGTCAGATACTTGCTTTCGAGAATCTCCCAAATCTTCTTTGCAGAAGTCTCATTCATCACATCATATTTTAGATCTTGAGTCAAACAAGACCTAATCACACCACACGCCGTTCGATTCATTTTCTTCCAAACCTTCTCTTCAATCTCATCTGGCTTGCCATCTAACTCCAATGTATCCTCCAAATTCTGCGCGTTCAGTGCATCCAAAACCTCGCATCTCCATAATCCAAAGTTGTTTGTGCTATTAAATTTCTCCACATCTATCTTCATAGAGTGGATATTCAAACTCTGAATGGTCTTCGCGCCCGAAGCACCACCCTCGACACCCGAAGCACCTTCTTTCCCCGACATCTTACGCACCAACGAATGAAGAATAGATCCAAAACTAAAAAGATAGAGTCTTTACCAAAAGATCCCACCTTTATCACCAAACGAAGCTCTAGACGAGCCTCCAAATTGATCTACTCCTCCAAATAGCCCAAGCGTAGCCCGAGCTCTGATACCACTTGTTGTGCGCAGTGAAAATTTCGGCAGAGTTTCTGGTGCATAATAAGAGAGAAAGATCGATAAGAATTCTTGTTTCTCAAAGGGAACAAGAATCTGAAGCCTAATACCCCATAAAAATGGGATATTTGCTCTTCCTCTCGTCAGCTCTAGGACTGCGCGTCGAGGGATCCTAAAACTATTACAATGGTCACAAACTCAAACAACCAATTTTACGTGGTTCGGCAAACTGCCTACGTCCACGGGGCAAGGAGGGGGGAGATCTACTATTAGAGGGAGATAATACAACTCGGGTTTACAACCACTCAATCTAAACCCTCACACAATTATCTCTCTCAAAAGCCTCACAGAAAAAAAAACAGCCGTCAACACCCAAGAACAGCCACCAAACAAGCCAAAGAACAACCTACTTCTGCGTTCTCCTGTTTGCACTTGCTCTCTGCCTTTGAACAGCTCTGCAGGCCGCCTCTTTAATTTCTCCCCTCTGCTTCCGCGTCCAAATCAGTCCCCAGACTTGCACACGCGCAGCCGCCAAAGAAAAAGAACTGCTCACCCTCCTTCTCACGCCAAAAACCCTAGGTTAAAGCCTATTCCTATTTTATAGCCTGGAGGTTAATCGGGTGGGCCTGGCTTTCGAGGTGGAACTGCTGGACAATTTCAATTCTCCGCTGGACAACTTCAATTCTCCAAAGCTTGTGGCCCCCACAAGCATCTCTTCACGTGCTCCAACATTTAATTCATTGTGACTACATTTCACCTTAGATACCGTTTGACAAGGGTTAAGTGAGGGGTTAAGAAGACTTAACCCCTTCTTAACCCGCCAAACACAAAAAATCTATACAATGGTTAAAGTGAGTTAACCCTTCATAATTTGCCAAACATAAAAAATATAGAAGGGTTAAGCTAACCTCTCTAGAGGGATTAAAATGAGTTAACCCCTCAAAATGAGGGATTTACTAATACTCTTATTTAGAAGGATTAAGAGTTGACCATTCTAATTATAAAGAAAATAGTCAAAATCGTTATTATTCTCAAACACTAAAACTGATCACAAGGGCTAAAATAAAACTTATTTAACGGATTAATAATTTAGTCTTTCAGATTATCGAATGGACTAAGTACATTAATCATTCTCTTTAAGCCATTTTTCTTAACCCTTTGCCAAACGGGGCCTTAGTGTTCAAAATATTGTGGAAACAATCGTTAATTTGTTTCTATAAGCCCCAAAGCTTCTTGTCACCCTTGTTTTTTTTTTTTTTTTGACTCTGTCTATTTGGTTATCAATGCTAATAAAACCAACAAAATCAGCTGAAGTCCATGCACTTTGATTTAACCTCCATTTGTAAGATAATAATTAAGACCAAAGTTTGAAACCATGCATTAACTCACCAAATGGAGTTTTTATTCGGTATGGACCAAGTCCCCTGTTGTCTCTTTGTACATTCATTTCAACAGGCCGGCATTAACAATGAACGTATTTGACATGAAGAGCAATATATAACCAGCCTATTTACAAACTAGTTCACCTTGTTTCTAACTAAATTTGCAGCTTTGAAACCTCCATCAGCTAATTAAGATCTAGGAAGAGATAAAAGGTTACAATTAAGTACATACTGTAGCAAAATTTCAAGGGGATTCATAAGAGGAAATGGATGATCGCTGTGGCTCATTTCTGATATTTTGTTCATTCATTGCGCTCTTTGGATCCTCGACTGAGGCTGCTGATATTTTTCTGGAGTGGGATGTGGCATTCAATTGGACTATCGCGCCAGCGAACACCGATCAGCCGGTATGTTTTTTATTTGAGTTTTGTTACAGGGACCCAAAATATGTGATCAATAGGAGGGACAAGCGAGGTGTCCACCTCCTATTGGATAATGAGTTACCATCATTAATGATGACCAACTCATTATCCAATAGGAGGGGGACACCTCACTTGTCCCCTTTATTGGTCTCATATTTTGGGTCCTTGAGGAATTTTTCTTTTTATTTTTCTCGGTAAATTTCACATGGTACCCCTAAAGTCTAGCCCATTCTGAGATAAAAGCCCTCTAAAGTTTTGGGGCTTGTCACAAAACCCGCAAATGTTTGCAATTTCTTCAACATGCCCTCCTAATGGCAGAGGATTGGGATTTTCCGGAATCCAATCAAGAGTTCATAGGGGCATTCTTACAATAACGTTGAAAGCTTGGGTTTTGCTACAAATAGTGTCCAAAGTTGTGGAGTATGCTGAAAAAGTTTGGGGGTTGCACAATAGTATGCTGAAGAAATTGAAGATACTTGAGGGGCTTTGTGACAGGCCACAGAGTTTAGGGGGCTCAGTGACATTTGTTGAGTTTAGGTTATCTCAGAAATGGACCAAACATTAGGGTTTAGATTAAATTTACCCATTTTATAAATTTATTCACTTAATAGTCATGCTGATTATGATGATGAGGGTTTTATTTGAGTGTAACAGGTTATCACCATCAATGGAATGTTTCCAGGACCATTGATCAACGCAACCACCAACGACAACATCTTTGTGAACGTATTTAATAATATCGATGAGCCATTGCTTTTTACATGGTATGGAGAGAGACTAAAAAAATGAATAGCAAGTGATCTTCTACTAACTTTCACTAATTTCTCTGAGTGTTGCTACGAGGACCCAAAATATGAGAGCAAGGGAGGGGACATGTAAGGTGTCACCTCTCTATTGCATAATGAGTTGGCATAATGGCACTAAGGAGGAGACATGTGAGGTGTCCCCTCTCTATTGCATAATGAGTTGGTTATGCCAACTCATTATGCAATAGGGAGGGGACACCTCACCTGTCCCCTCCCTTAGTACCATATTTTGGATCGTTAAGTCATTTTCCAATTTCTGTGGTTATATCTCATCTCTCTCTCTCATCCATTGATGAGTGTACATGGACATCCGTTAGAAAAACTCTTTTCCAAATCCGTAAATGCAATTTTTGATTATTCAAAATTTCAAACGGTGAAAACTTAGGGTTATCATTTAGATAAATTTCACATGACTCTTGGTGAACCTGAGGAGTTTTTTCACGAAAAGTCTCCATGTGTGTTTATTCCGCTAAACTCTTTGAATTTTGGGTGTATCGAAACCCACTAAACTTTTCAACTTTTCCAAGTAGACCCCCTACCTGTAAATCAGTAAATTTCCAATAATTCAAAATTTTATCGAGAGAAAAAAGCATCCAATTTGGTCCTTTGCTCTTTACCATTTACACACAGGTCATAAGGAATTGGGGGACCTAGTAACAATTTCAATATTTGTAGGGACTAATTTTGAGACAATTTATATGAATCGGTGGGCCTAAAAGAAATCTTGCTGACTTGAGGAACAAAAGAAAGATATTAAAGATGCGAGTGAGAAGAAATTTTTAAAACAACCTCAAATCATGTTTTAATTTTCAAAACTGACCCACTTTTTTTATTACTAAAATCGATACACTTTTTGTCACGTCAGCTTAATCTCATTCCTAAACAGTGAGGGTTGGCAACCCTGATTATTTTTTATGTTCTACATAGTTAGGGTTGGTAACCCTGATTAATTAGGAAATAAGATTAAGCTGACGTGACAAAAAATAAGTTGATTTTGATAAAAAAATGGGTCGGTTTTGAAAATTAAAACATGGTTTGAGGCTGTTTTGAAAATTTCTTCATGCGAGCGATCCGAAAAGCGATGACGGGTTCGTTGCTCCGTCCAGTGACGTTCGTCGCCGGCAATGCGAAGAAGCTCGAAGAAGTTCGAGCGATCCTCCGCAACTCAATCCCCTTCAAATCTCTCAAACTCCAGCGTAAAGCTCACGCCTTTATCCCTACTTTTATTACACAGACCAACGAAACCCTAATCCTGAGCACTTAGGGAAAGTCACCTGCTTTAGTTTCCAGAATTCAAAGATTTAGGATTTCGTTGTAAAATCGCATCCCAATTCTTATTTAAATCCCTGTACTGGGGTATTGTTAGCTCGGGAGATTTTAAGGTTTAATATCTTGGACGAAATGGGGTCAGTTTGGCTGGAGCCCTAGATTACGATTAAGGGTTATTTGCACTTCAATACCCCCAAAGTTTCACCCTTTTTAGTCCTATTTTGACAATTTGATACCCCAAAACCTAACTTTGTTTTTGTTCCTCGCGCTGCCTGAACTCAAGCGAATGAACTTTAGTAAGAATATTGTTAGTCGTTCACTTGTTCTGTGGTGATATTATTCTTAGATAAAGTTAAAGTCGGTTTTTTTTTTTTTTGCACTTTTGGGGATCAAATTATCAAAATAGAATTTGGCTACGAGATTTGGAAAGGGTGAACTTTGGGGGTGTCGAAGTGCAAATGACCCTTTAGTTAAAGTCGAGGTTAATGGTTTTTTGCTGCTGATTAGTGACGGATAGACTGAGTCAATGAGGTGATTAGGTTTTGGGCCCAAACACTAATTATGAGCTGACGCCTCATTTTATTTGCATATATCTCCTATACAATTGTTGAAGATTTTGTAAGCTCAATAATTGTGTTTACACTGCCAATTATTTTACATGTCTTTTGTGTTGTAGTAAAGTATCAGTCCATACCCTTAAGGGCCTTATGACATACGTTTTGTTCTTGTTCCTGTATTCTTATTTCTTAGAGGAATCAAGGATCTCTTATCATTTTCTTCTGCATACAATTTCTAGAAGAGAAAACAGTGAAAAGCTTAAGATTGTGATATTTTTTTAATAATTTTTCTTATGGTGGTTAAATTTTTTTGACTAGTTTCTTGAGAGAGTTGAAGATAAATTAGAAGGTCTCACAGTAAGCTATCTAACGCCACAAACATTCAAAATCCTAGATGAGCGTCTGAGACTGACACTAGGTTCAGCCCTGTCGTTTCTTTTATAGTTTTAAGTTTCAAATATTTTGCCCGAATTTCTAAAGGTATCACATATGGCTTCAAAATTCCAATTTGGAAATCACATATGTTGCTAAAAAATCAGTGAAAATCTATCCTGCTTGGGGTTGTTTCGTAATAGATACATATGCATGTTCTCCCTCATAATCATAAGCTTCATGGTCATGTTTGATGATTAGAAACATTGTACACATTGTATATATGGCATTGAAAATTCCATAACTAAATTGGCAACCGAATCATTAAGAGATATACTGGAGTTTTCCTGTATTGAAGCTCTAGCTTTCTAACTGAAAAAAAGTTTTGATGCAGGAATGGAATTCAACAAAGACTGAACTCATGGCAAGATGGAGTCTCAGGAACAAACTGCCCAATTCAACCTGGGAATAACTGGACTTATGCATTTCAAGTTAAAGACCAAATTGGCAGCTTCTTCTACTTCCCCTCCATCAACTTCCTAAAGTCAGCCGGAGGCTATGGCCCCCTCCGAGTAAACAACCGCATCGTGATCCCTGTTCCGTTTGCAAGACCAGAAGGCGAGTTTGATCTTCTTATTGGGGATTGGTATTCTTACTCTTACAAGGTTAGCCTTTGAATCATTTTATTAAAAGATGATGTTGGCTGAACCTCAATTATTATGCTAAGAAAGAGTTTTGATATGATGTCTTTGATCAGGAAGCAAGAGGAGTTGTTAGTCGTTCATCAAGCGCTCTTCCGACTCATATGCTTATAAATGGAAAGAGTGCATATGGGAACTTTTCAGATGGGAAGTATGAGACTATTGAAGTTCAACCAGGTACTTGATACCCTAGTATATTATGGATCTCAGGTCTACATTTAACCCTAGTGTCGAAAATAATTGGTTTCTGGCATCGATATCATACCATGTTCCAAAAATGTGTAAAATCATTTCAAGACGTATGGGAGATTGTAGTAACTTTCTTAGTATATCTTTGTGAATCTGTGATTGTTCCCTGATAATTACCTAATTTTCATATAACATATATTTGTTAAATTTGTTTACTTGATAAAGTAAAAGATACTTAGAAAGTAAGGATTTTTTTTAAAGACATCTTCTCATTTGTAAAAACATAATGGGGGCGAGGAAAAAGAATTAAAGAGTTGGAGGACATCTTCTCATTTCAACTATAGTTGAGAGGGCAAAAAGGTAATTTAATAAGTGAGTTTTCCTCCTTTCTTCTCTTTCTTTTCTCTTCTAGAACATTCCATGTTATAGAATTAGGACAAACATTCTTCATATTTTAGACTGTAAAATGAATAGAAGATGATAAGTTTATTTTCGAATAATAATAAATATTTATCTATGCTGCTCTATAAATAGAATAATGAATATAATGAAAAAATGTAAGAAGAATTTGAACACCTTCTTTTCAGAAAAACAACTATCACCAGACACGTGTCCTCTTTCCATATTTTTGGAGTATCAAATATGTTATCCGGGTCCTACCATAAAATCGTACCCGTACTCGACACATACCCGACACTTATCCGTACCCAAACTTCATGGATACTTCTTGGGTATTTGTATACAATTATTCAGACATGTGCTCAATTATATGATGTGTTTTAATTTAAAACACTTGCCAGACACTTGTTGAATGTATATCTTACACTTCACAATGCTCACATTCATTTCTTAAAACTTGTTAGACATAATTTGGGATTGTTTCAGCCCTTACCCCAGCTAAAAAAATGTGATTTTAAAGGGTCGTTTCGGGCGTCTAGTTCAAACCGAGTAGCTTAGAACTTATAGTAATCAACTTAATAAAAGAATCTGAAAAACATAATAAGAAATCCAATTCTAGTAGAACATGAATTGAAAAACAATAATAATCTCATAGAAATTATTAATCTCAATAAGCATATGTAGTCGTGTTCCCGTACCCTACATTTTACGATTTTGCCGTGTCATGTAACCCCACTCGCACCTGCACCCGCACTGGCACTTGTACCCGTTTTCATGCAACTTGGATCAAATGCGTTCTTTCTTTACATGAAAATATTGAGTACTTTTCACATAAACCTTTATAAAATTAAATTTCAATAGCAAAAACTATTTCATATCACGTGCATTTGCACATGCTAAATTTCTAGTATTAATTAGAAACTTACTTATCTTGTTGAATGGATGACACACACACACATAGCTGAGAGTCACTTTAAATATTTTTTTTGTATTTTTTGACTTACATATTACAATCTTCTTTCTGTAGAAAGTAATTTCTCACACTGTACAAACTTCTAAATATGTTGGACAAGATATTCTATGTTTAAGTGTAACATATACAATGGAAAACTTACACATGTAACCTCTTTTCCTTTCCCCCCTCTTCCTTTCCTTAAGAGTGTATCCCTTATTAGTGGGTAAATTTCACAGTTACCATCCCACCCCCAAGACAACAACTTATAAATCTGATGAAAACCTTGTAAAATTTTGAAATTCTACCAAACCCTTTGAATTATCAGAACATTTTACAAAAGATGTTATAGAGTAATAAGCTTGAATCACGACAAACAAAAATTCACGATGAAGAATTTTTATGATTCATGTGAGGAAACTAGACATGGCAGATTGGTCACAATTTTAGACTGTTTACTCTATAGGTTAAATATATTTTATGAGATTTTTTGCAATACTTCAGGAGATTGAGTAGAATTTCGAAAGTTCAACGGGTTTTCTCTGATTTATAAAGTTCAGGGGGTTTTATGCAGAGCAATCCAAAGTTGATGGGGGCTTTCTGAAATTTTACCTCAGTACTTAATTAAGGATATCCAATGTCTTTATCTGCAGGAAAAACATATCTATTAAGGATATCCAATGTCGGAACATCAGTAAGCTTCAATTTCAGAATTCAAAATCATAAAATGGTTTTGGTGGAGACTGAAGGATCGTACACTAGCCAAATGGAGTTGGATTCCCTTGATGTTCATGTTAGTCAGTCTTATTCAGTCCTTGTTACGGCAGATCAGCAAACATCAAGTTATTATGTTGTTGCTACTCCAACACAAATGGATACAAGTGGATTACCTTCGCTCAATGGAGTTGCAGTACTGAAGTATATGAGCTCTGATGTTGATGGGCCAAGCGGGCCTCTTCCGATTGGGCCCGGTCAGTTAGATCGCGAGTTTTCTATTGGTCAAGCGAGGTCCATCAGGTATGTGGCCTAGCATGAACTTTCTCCCATACTATTCAAAGATTACATATTCTCTTTCCAAACTTGTGAAGGATTATTATTATTAGGTACTTGGTAGAGTATTAAATTGAAGATTTATCTTAGTTTTTTGGGATCTGTTGTATCACCATATATGCAAGTGTTACATCTATTTCTTATGTTTGTGTCCTCGTTTTCTGGATGACATGCTGACATCTTTTAGGAGAAATTATTCATTGGTACACGTTTTCTGGGTACTTGGCATAGTGAGCATTGTCTATCCTTGAATTTGTGCACAACAGAGTTAAAGACCAATGGATTGATCCTTGGGTTCTCCCTAAGCTCACTAACTATTTGGCAGACATGGACCATTTGGTAGTTATCCTTGTTTGATACTTATCCTTATGTTAGACAAGAGTAACGGAAAGACTTGATTCATCCACAAACTTTGCAACACATAAATTTTGCATGCACCAATATGCATATGATACTTAGTGGTGATCCTTAAATTTGAGCATTGTCTATCCTTAAATTATTCACTGGTTCATGTTTTCTAGATAGTTCGTATATTGGGTGTTGTCTATCCTGGAATTTGTGCAAGACAGAGTTAGAGGTCAATGCATTTATCATTGGTTCTCCCTTAGTTCACTAACTATTCAGTGGACATGGACCATTTTATAGTTATCCTTATTTAGACAAGACTAACGGAAATATGTATTCATACACTAATAAAAATTGCAATAAATTTTGCATACACATATGATACTTAGAACTGATCCTTATATTTGTCAATATCATTTTTTAGAGACTTATGCTATGCTATGGAAGCCGAATTGATGATGATGATGATAATGATGAGGATGATAATAATGATGATGATGATGTTGTTGATGTTAACTTTTCTTATAATGATGATGATGATGTTGTCGTTGTTAACTTTTTTTTACAGTACTAATAAGTCTAATAATTTCTTAAATAGGTGGAATCTGACTACAGGAGCTGCAAGGCCAAATCCACAAGGCTCTTTCAATGTATCAAACGTGAACATCACCCAAACATTCATTCTCCATTCATCCAATGCAATTATAAACGACAGTCTCCGCTTCACTGTCAACAACGTCTCCTACTTTACTCCAGAAATTCCATTGAAGCTTGCAGACTTCTTCTTCAATGGTTCTGGTGTTTATATACTTGATGAATTTCCTGTCGAGACAATTAGAGATAATGCAGTTAAAGGCACTTTTGTAGCCACTGGAGTTCACAAGGGATGGGCAGAGATTGTATTCAGGAATGATCTCGATGTGATGGATTCATGGCATCTTGATGGTTTTGGCTTCTTTGTTGTTGGGTGAGTTCATGTACTTGGCTTTAATCTGCACAATAAAATTTCAAGAAATGAATACTAGTGTCATTGTTTTAAAAAACATCAAAAAATTGATGATTCACTAAATTATTTGCATCAGGTTTGGTGATGGTGAATGGAGCCATTCTTCAAGAGAATCATACAATTTATTCGATCCAGTGGTTCGCTCTACAGTTCAAGTGTATCCAGGAGGGTGGGCTGCAGTTTATGCATTCTTAGATAATCCAGGAATGTGGAATTTGCGTTCTCAACGCCTGCAAAATTGGTATTTGGGACAAGAGTTATATGTAAGAGTGTTTGATCCTAATCCTGATCCCACCAAAGAGCGCCCTCCTCCTCAAAACCTTATTCGTTGCGGTTAGTACTTGAACTTATCTTAGTTATATGTGATAGTTAAAGGAAATTCTATTTGTACTTGGGAGTCTAATTTAACTTTGTTTTGGATTCAAATCGGAATGATGATACACATATATAATGTGTTTCTTTGGTTTTGTTCAGGTATTGTTAGTATTAATTCAACTGTATCGGCACCAGCACCATCTCCAGGAGGTCTCGCTTGAGTTTTGGTTGATCTAAATCTATGAAATGACATCAGAATTGTATGAAAAATTGTTTGTAAAAGTCATATAATTGATACATTTGTTATTGAATGGATAACTTGGTTTTATGGCTAGCTAGAATTCTTGATTCTTCAAGGGGGTGATGTTGGTGCTCGTTTTTGTTGAATCTATATATAACTGGATGGCATTTGGGTTGAATCATGGATTGCTTTCAGCAAGTGTTTGAAGTGATTGCAATACAAGATTATCTGTTTATTGAATCTATGTATATGTACACATACGGAGTCTTGATAAGAATTTGGATTTGGATTCTCCACCGTCAAAAAAGTTTTTTCTGTCTACTTTATATATATACTCCCAAAGTCTGCTTAATTAAGTTTCAGAAGGATGAATTTTATTTTAAGCTTATGATAAAAAGTAACTTCAGCTAGGCCTGTCCATTCGGGCCAGGCAAAACCGGAGCCCGGACCCGGGTACCCCGGGCTGGGTTCCGGGCCGACCCGGATTTTTTTCTTTTCTTTTTTTTAATTTTTTAATCAAATTTTTAAATTTTATTTAAATTTTAAATTATAAAAAAGACAAAAAAATAATAAAAAACAATAATTTTATTAATTACTTAAAATGACATAAATTACAAATAAAAAATTATAAAAATAAATTCTTTATTAATAATTAATAAATCATTTACAAATTACAAGTATAAATTTATTTTGGAATTCATCGCATTACAATAGATAAGTGCATCCCATCTAGGTTTTTTTAAATTTCTTTTCTTTTTTATAAAAAAATGCTAAAAGTTAGTTTAATATTATTATATTTTATATAATTATGTATTAGTATATATTTCCAAATTATTATGTAACTATATATTATATATACATATATATATGTAAATATATTGTATATATTTATAAGTTATAATTTGAGTGAGAGAGAATCGCATAAGTAGCCGTTGCCCGTTGGGCTAATGGGGAAGAAGTAGCCGTTGTAATATACTATACTTATATATACTTATATACTAAGAGAGAGAGAGAGTATACACACACACATATATAAAAGAGTATACTTATATAATAGGGAGTATCTATCTACCCTTTAAAAGAGGGAGTTCATGAAAAACTTTCCCCTCCCCAAATTAACCTTCAACAAAATTAAATATACCCAATTTCTCCTAGCGGTACAGAAAATTCGACATTAACTTCGGAAATTTGTCACATCCATTACTCCTTCCTCTCCGCCGAAGCCAAAGTGTTCATCATTTTACCTTCTCCGTCAAAGCCGAAGCTTTTCCAAAGATGAGTATTAATCATCGGTTACCCTTCTCCGCCGAATCCAAAGTGTTACAGAGATTTGAAAAGCACCACTAAACACTATGTAGCTCCGTCACTGGCTACAACAACCTTGAAGTTTTGATGTTTCTTGAAATAGAATAGTCAAGGGATTATTTGCAGCACTCTCAAGCTTTTTCTTTTTTTTTCTCCTTTTTTTTGGGGTGGGGTGGGCGAGGGGGCTGGTGTTCCTGATATTAACACTGATGATGATATATAAAATGTTTTTTCTATTCTAGAATAAGTTTGGTGTGTCCATCTTGAAGAAGCTACTTCAGTATTCAATGTGCCTCAGAAGCTTGTGGTTGAATACATTTTTTTCAGAATTTCCGCTTTCATCTCCAAAATTTGGTTATTCACAAAGGTATTTCTTCTTCGTCTTCACTCCTCTATACAAAACCCTAAGTCTCCCTTTTAGTTCTTCAGTCCTTAAATTCAGTCCTTAAATTTTGATATAATTTTGCCCTAAATTACAAATTCCTACAGTTTCAAGCGACAATAGTTTAAATATTCCAACAGCATCTGTATCGATTATGATTTCTTTCCTAATTTAGGTATTTCTTCTAATATACCTGCTTTTGATTGTGCTAAATCAAGATCTCTCGTAATTGTTTTAACTATTTTTTTCTGATGAAAAATCACCATTTTTGGCACAGAGAGCTCAGCAAGCGAAATGGGTCCAGAACCCATTTCGAAATTCACAGAAATCAAGGGGTTTTAATGTGAGAGCAGGACCCAAAAGGATATCTTTTGATAATGACTGCAGAAGGGCTCTTCAGTCTGGGATTGATAAGCTTGCTGATGCCGTCTCAGTCACTTTGGGACCTAAAGGTATTGCCTTTTGATTCTTTCTTTGTTTCAATTTCAATCCAATGACATTCTTTTTTGTGGTTAATTTGGGTATATAAGCTTTTGGGTGTGGTTGGAATTTAAGATTATTTTCTTTGTTCAGGAAATTTGAGAATTAAGGTTCATTTGATTATTCAAATGATACGTTTGATCAAGGAAAAGTTTAAAAGTGGTTCAACAGTTTTAGACTCACTTAATTTATAGTGTCTCAGTGTATATTGTCGTTGCGTTCTTCAATTAGTTGAACTTTTATTTCTTTTCCAAGA